>BTHU01000012.1:9934226-10114226 GCA_036184795.1 Tokudaia tokunoshimensis
CCTACAAAACAGCTCTAATATAAGATAGAACTGGCAATTGCTTAAGGATAAACACAGAGGTCAAGGGGATAGACTACAAATTCAAAACTAGCTACACGTGTGTGGTCTACTGGCAAAACAAAGGTGCCAGGCCACCTCAATAGGGGGTGGGCACACTTAATCTTTTCAACAAAGATGGTGCTGGATCAAAGGTGTATTTATTGGCAAATAAATGAACCTTGACCCTTAGTTCACATACATATAAAAATTTACCACAAAGGAATTGCAGCCTTTATCAGAGCTAAAACTTGATCCTTTCTAGGGGAAAAAAGAAGGAGTTGGAGGGTAACTCAGTGGGCACAGTCACTGCTGTGAAGGCAGAGAGCCTGGGCCAGGCGATACCCTGCAGAGGACCTGTGTTCAGTTCCCAGCCCCCAGAGGTGGGTGCCTACAAAGGGCATCAAACGCTTCTGGCCTCCTAGGGTAACTACACTCAAGGGTACATGACCACATAAAGACACAATACATATACTACAAACACACAAGCAAAGCAGATAGTAAACCTCACTGAGCTCAAGTGTTACAGCTTAACAACCAACAAAAGACAGGAGTGTGAATGCAAGCATACACAAAGTAAGTGTGAAAAGTGACACTGCTATTATTATTGTGTGCACTCATATTCCTTTACATAAAAGTCTGAGAGTCAGATTACTCTGCACTGCTGCGTTTCTTACGAAAACCAAATATAAGAAAGCAATACCTGAGCAGGGCAGTGATGACACATGCCTTTAATCCCAGCACTCGGGAGGCAGAGGCAGGCGGATTTCTGAGTTCGAGGCCAGCCTGGTCTACAGAGTGAGTTCCAGGACAGCCAAGGCTACACAGAGAAACCCTGTCTCGAAACCCACCCACTCCCCACCCCACCCCCCAAAAAAGAAGAAAGCAATGCCTAAGGTGCTCTGAAACAAAGACTATAAGGACTCACTGTGAGGAAAGCACCTTATTGAAAACAAAAATACCAAATTCCCAAAGGAGTAGAATATATCCAATTTTAAGTAAATCAAACAAAATCTGACAGAAATATACAATTGTCTTTTGCAGGTTTACACAAAATGTCATAATGAAAGGGAGAACAGTTTAAAATGCAGACAACGAGAAAAAGCCTTAAAGATACTGTCACAAGCACTGGGCCTGATGGTGTTACTCCAAGCCTTTGGGAAGCAGAAGACAGGAGTGTCCTAAGTTCAAGAGCAGCCTGGGCCAAAAAGAAGTCTCAAATAAAATTTAAGAATGTCTTTTCTCAGGCCTGGAGATGGTTCAACAGTTAAGAACACTGTCTGCTCTTCCAGAGGACCCGGATTCAATTCCTAGGACCCGGATTCAATTCCTAGCACCCACAAAGCAGTTCATAACTGTCTGTTACTCCAGTTCCAGGGGATCAGATACCCACACAGACACACATGCAGGCAAAACACCAATCCAGCCGGGCGGTGGTGGCGCACGCCTTTAATCCCAGCACTTGGGAGGCAGAGGCAGGAGGATTTCTGAGTTCGAGGCCAGCCTGGTCTACAAAGTGAGTTCCAGGACAGCCAGGGCTACACAGAGAAACCCTGTCTCGAAAAACCAAAAAAAAAAAAAAAAAAAAAAAAAAAACACTTAAAAACACCAATCCACATAAAAATAAAACCATTTTAAAAATTACTAAAAAAAAAAGAAGAATGTCACTGTCTCCTCTGGTATTTTTCAAACTTGTTACACTTAAGGTATCATAACTGTTTCCTATAGGGAAAAAAGTTCACGACAGCATTACTTAGCATTACTTTGGGGATATAAAGTATTTGAAAATTTGAAGAAAAAAATATGAAAAGGCAAAGCAGCATGTATAGTGCGTAGTTTTTGCTATTCTGCTTTATGCTCTGGGCGGACTGCACTACCCAGACTGCACTACCCGGACTGCACCCAGGTTCCCTCAGATCTGCGAGTGAAAGACACACAGACACACACACACACACCCACACACCCACATTAGCTTATTTTTCAACCTGCCTTGTTGGCTCAATTGCTGGACGCTTCTAATTTCCTGTGGCTAAGGTGCCCTTCCCAATACTCAGCACCCTAAATCTGCCCTCAGCTTGAGTTGCTCACTTACCTTCTTGTTCAGCAGCCCAAAACTGCCCTCCACTTAGTTGAGTTTGTCTCTAATCTCTCGCCTGGGGAAGCGGCCTGTGGCCGCCCTGCCAGAGATCTCACGCGGCTGGTCACCTTTTCTCCCTGAGTCTCTTAGCTTGCCTGCGGGGGACATGGAAGTTCCACCTCTTTCCTTCTGCCCAGAAATTGGCCCCTGGCATCTTTATTGATCAATCAAGAACCAATTGGAGAACAGGACTTTAGCATCAGAACCATACCCTACAAACATGATTCCACCAAAGTTAGTAACTCTGGAAACTGACTTGAAAGATATCAAAGTATATGGAATTCTTGATAAAGAATTCAAAAGAATTAAACGAGAGGCTCTAAGTGAACTACAAACAGAAAGATAATGAAAGCTATTAATGAGAAACTAAATAAACAGATAAACAAAGGTTCTGAAAACAACCAAAGAGGCTCAGTGAGTCACATAAATGGAACACACGGCTAGTGTGGCTGACAAAGACAAAGCGGATGGAGAGTGTGGTCTGTACGAGCTGGAGCCCTGCAGGGCTATGACTTCACAGGCCTCTCTTGCCCAGTCTCCCAACCTTGAAACCCCAGGATGCCAACAGATCTGTAAGCAAATGATCATCTCCTGCTTCTTCCTAAAAGGTTCCCATTGTGTGGTCAAAAACTGCTGGAAGCAACAGTGCCTGAAATCTCCCTAACTCCCTTCCCAAGAAGACCTCTCTTCTCATTCTCCCCTTTCTGCCAACTGGGTGGGTCTTCAGTTGAGCCTCAGAATCCACCTATTACAAATAAATGGCAGAGGCTAGAGAAACTGAAAACTCAAGACAGAGCGTAGACACAACTAGAAAATGATAGAGACAGTGCAGGTGCTGGAGCTCAATAGAGGAGATCAAACCCTTGAATAGCAACTTACTATTATAGTTCTGTGTGTTAGTACAAGGCATGTGATTTTTCCTGAACAGGGAGTAAAAGTGCCTGCTGGGATTGGGATCACTATAAGATAAGTAAACTCTCTGGAGGAGGAGGAGGAGGAGGAAGAGGAAGAGGAAGGGAGAGGGAGGAGAAGGGGAGGGGAGGAGAAGAGGGAGGGGGAGGGGAGGGGAGGAGGGGGGAGGGGGAAAAGGAAAGGGGGGAGGAGGAAGACGGGGAGGAAGAGGAGGAGAAGAAGAAAAAGGGGAGAGAGAGAGAGAGAGAGAGAGAGAGAGAGAGAGAGGGAGGGAGGGGGAGGGGCGATGGGGGAGGGAGGGAAGGAGGGAAGGAGAGGGAGACCACCTCAGTGGAGCTGAGCATGACCGGGCAGGCTTCAAGGCCCACCCAACCTGCATTACACAGGGAAACCGCTCTCAAACAAGACTTATCAGTAGAAATACCACCAATATAGTCACAAAAAGAAGAGACTCAAGATGTGAAGACAATGTTGATGAATCAACATATTCCTGCAGTAATAAAGAAAAAGAAATAAGGGCATAGGGTTATGACTCAGTGATAAAAACACTAGCCAAAAGAGGGTGTTGGATCCTCTAGAACTAGGGATGCTGAGCTCACAGATGGTGAGCTTTGGATGTTGGGGATCCAACTCTGGAAAGGCAGTGGCTCATCTTAATCAATGAGCCATAACTCCAGTCAAAAAGGAAAGTGTTTTTTTTAAAGACTGAGATACAGCTCAATAGTGCTTAAATAGCATACATGAATCCCTGGGTTCAATCCCCAGTACTGGGGAAGGAAGATGTAACACTGTAGTGTGTATGTGTGTGTGTGGGGGGGGGTGTTCCTGTGTGTGTTCTCCTTCATTCTCTCTCTCTCTCTCTCTCTCTCTCTCTCTCTCTCTCTCTCTCTCTCTCTCTCTCTCTCTCTCACACACACACACACACACACACACACTCTTACAGTTATACTGAAACAATCTCATAACTCAAACATTACTGGAAATAAAGTATAATACATCAGCAGTGATTTTAACAGAATGTTATCTTCCCTGAAGATGCTGTGGGGTGAAGAGGGAGATGAGCTGAGACGCACTAAGCTACTCTATAGATCACACAGATTTAATAAGTACCTACAGAGTATTCCATCAAACAACTACAGAATATACACTCTCTTTATCAAATTGTGATGTTTGACAATGTCCCCTTAGGCTCAGGTATTTGAATAATTGGTCCACAACTGGTGACACTGTTTAGGTAGGTTTAGGTGTGGCCTTCCTTGAGGAAGTATGTCACTGGAAGCAGGCTTTGAGGTTTGTAAGCCACATACTAGTACCAGTTCACTTTCTCTGCTTTCTGCTTGAGTTTGAAGACGTGGGACTCTTCAGGTATGCCAGCCACTTGTCTGCCTGTTGCCACCCTCCCTGTGACACTGATGGCTTCTTATCCCTCCAGAATCATTAGCCCAAATAAACCCTTTTATAAGTAGTCTTGGTCACAGCAACAAAAAGAAACAAATGCACATGTCTTATGGCATGAAACAAGTTGGGTTGGGGAGAGCTATTTTATCTTACCTCATTGTAATAGAATAAAACTAGAAATGAATAACAGAAATAACTATGAAAATGGGAGACTGAACAGAATAGTTTTCAGTGAGCCACTGAAGAAAAATGGGGGAATTTTTTTAAATTATGGATTCAAATTATAGAAACAATACAAATGAATCTATGGGATACCAAAAATGCAACCTAAATGGGAGTTTGTAGCTGAGTACCCAAGAGGGATGAAGGAGTAGATATCTAACAATGCATCTCCAGCTTAAAGAGCAACAAAAAACTAAATCCCAAATCAGCAGAAGAAATAAAGATCAAATCAGTAATGACTCAAAGACCAAGTTGGGTCTTTGAGAAGATAAACGAGAGCTACAAACCTTTAGCCAAAGTAAAGTGGAAGAGGGAAGGAACACAATTAGAGGAGAGGATGGGGTCATTACAACAGATATAACGGAAATCCAGATAGCATTAGAAAATATTTTTTAAATTGTATTACAATAAACAGAAAATTATAGAAGAAACAGGGATGTTTCCAGATACATATGGCTATGGAAATTACCTAAATACAACCAGAGCAGTAGCAGCAGTGAGAATGGGGCAGTGAGCAAAAGTTCCCCAACAAGGGAAAGCTTGGGCTGGAGACACAGTGCTGAACTCTTCTCAACTGTTAAAGGTAAGAGAAGGAAGAGGGAAGCAGAAGGGAACCCATCCCTGCTGGCAGACCATAGTCCTGAGAGCTACAGTCTCTGAGAACCGAAACAAAGCCAGCAATGTAGCAGGACAAAGAACAACACACAAGCCTGGCAGTGGTGGCGCATGCCTTTAATCCCAGCACTTGGGAGGCAGAGGCAGGCGGATTTCTGAGTTCGAGGCCAGCCTGGTCTACAGAGTGAGTTCCAGGACAGCCAGGGAAACCAGAGAAACCCTGTCTTGGAAAAAAAAAAAAACCCACAAAACCTAGTAGCTTGTCTTTATACTAATCAGGAGCTCATCAAGAAATAAGTCACAAGAAGAATCCCATTCACAGTAACTTAAAAGATACATATTCATTCCAAGAATCACCTAACCCAGGTGGAAGACCAGTAAAATAAAAACTACTGAGTGCAGGGAAAGAAAGTGAAGATAACACTAGAAGACAGAAGCACATCCCATGATAACACTGAAAATGGCCATATTTCCAAAACTGGTATGGATTCTATGCAATAACAACAAAATGCAATGACCTTCCTCAGAAAGAGTAAGCAAGAAAGATTTTATTTGGAAACATGACAGACCCAAACATACAACACAGAGTACCCACTCAGTCATGGACAGAGTACCCAGTCATATTGTTGGTTTGCTCTCACATGTGGCATCTTAAAAGCAAAATGAAATACTCTGAAAGTAGAGAAGGAATTAATGAAGAAAGGAAAGGGGCTGGAGAAAGGGAGAAGCCAGAGACTACATTTACTAGATCTGAATAAATATATGTATATATGGAAACAATACAGAAAAAAATCATTATTCTGTAAAATCCATGAGTTAATAAACAAATAAAAACAAACCTCAGTAAATGTGGTCCTTGCTAATCTCTCCCTAGCTTTCATCTACTACAGTATGAAGTTATTAGTACTTCCTTAACAGTTCAGTACAAGAATAGCACCTACTTTATCTTTTTTAAATACTTGAAGTCGGGCAGTGGTGGCACACGCCTTTAATCCCAGCACTTGGGAGGCAGAGGCAGGTGGTTCTCTGAGTTTGAGGGCAGCCTGGTCTACAGAGTGAGTTCCAGAACAGTCAGGGTTACACAGAGAAACCCTGTCTCAAATAAATAAATAGATAAATAAATAAAAATTGTTATTTGAGACATCTTCTCTCTATATAGCCCTGACTGCCTCAAATTAGCCAGGTAGACCAGACTAGCCTTGAACTCATAGAGATCTACCTGACTGCTGGGATTAAATGTGTGTACCATCATGCCCATCTTGTAAATTTATTTTAAAGAAGTGGGTTAGAAACCTACAAAGAGTACAAAGATTTCAAGCCTATCCATTTTCTGTCCTTACTATTTCACTTTACAAATGCTACATGAAAGCAACTATAAACAACCCCTATATAGAGTATGTGAGTATGCCTCTATTCCAAAATTAAGTGTTACCTATCTATGTTAAGTCTGGATGTCTGAATTTCACATACTTTTTTATGATTTCTACTTTCAGTCACTTAAAAATGTAGAAACCATTCTTGACACTAAACAAAAGGATTGGGAATGTAGCTCGCTGGTACGGTGCCTGTCTAGCAAACACCAAGTCTTGGGTTCCATCTAGCACCACAACACACACACACACACACACACACACACACACACACACACCCCTTGGTGCAGGTACGGCTTGCACCAAGTAGTAGTTTGCTGACTCCCACTACATCACAGGTTTATCATTTCACACAAAGAAGAAAATAAGAGCTGATAAAAATTAAAAGTTTAAGACAATTCTGTTGATTTCATTCATGCATTCCATAGTTTTCCCCATTGGTGGAAATAAGCTCTCAATGTGAGCAGTTACTAGTCAAGGTGCAGAATGTTGGGTGCAATAAAAATTCAATTAACCAAGGTACAGGCCTGATCCCCAGCACTTGCAGGAAAAAGCAAAAGGATTCACCAGGAGGCCAGCATAGGCTACATATCAGTGAGATGGTTCAGTGGGTAAAAGTTAAAGGTGCTTGCTGCCAAGCCTGATGACCTAAGTTCAATCCCAGACCCAACAAAATGGAAAGAGAACCAACTCCCACAAGTTGTTCTCAGACTTCCACATATGTGCCAAGGCAGTTGTATGGTCATAGACAGACAGACCGATGGACGGACGGACAGTCTCAGTCAGTGTCTGTCTGTCTCTCTCTCTCTCTCTCTCTCTCTGACAGTCTCAGTCTCTCTCTCTCTCTGACAGTCTCAGTCAGTCTCTCTCTCTCTCTCTCTCTCTCTCTCTCTCTCTCTCTCTCTCTCTCTCTCTCTCTCACACACACACACACACACACACACACTAAAAGTAATGAAAATAAATGGGGTCTAAAGATTTGGCTCAGTGATTAAGAGTGTTTTTGCAGTGGTCTTGAATTCATTTTCTAGTACCCATGTTAGGCAGTTCATATCTACCTATAACTCTACCTCCAGGGGTTAAATCTGACTCCCTCCTTCTGGCCTCCTCAGGTATCTGAATGCACTTATGCATACTTCCACACAGACACGCATACATACAAATAATTAAAAACAAACATATCTTCAATAAATAAATAAATGGAATTAAAATAAACAATCCTACCAAACACAAGATACATTTCCATCCTTATGGAATGCACTACCTAATGAAGATCAAGCTATGTAAACCCAAGTAACTAAATGACAGTCAGATGACATATGCTGAACAATCTAAGGTACAGACTGATTTCTGTAATACCAAATGTATATAGACCCATCAGAGATGAAAATCCCCTAAAGGATGAAGTACTGAAAGGAAGGGGTGGTACTTAACACTAGTTCTTGATGAACAGGGGTTAGCAAGACAAACAAACTATAAATGACTGATGAATCAGAAACAAGATGTCAAGGGAAGAAGAAGAAGGGGATAAAGAGAAGCAGTAACAGTGGGCACTGCATTAGCGAGAGAAACGAGAACACCCTATGAGCACAGTGTAAGAAGGAACAGGGGACAAGAAACAGAGCAGCAGTCAGGAGGGTGGCTACAGGGCAAGCTTGGCCAGAATGCAGGCCAATCTGAAGACCTAGCTAAGAGTTCATGTCCTAACAACACTGTGGTCAACAAGCCCTTAAACTGGGAGCAACAATACTCATGACACAGTAAGAAAGAAAAAGCTAATGGCCCAGGGTGGGTTTAGTGAAAACATATGGGGGTCAGATTCAGAGTAGACATTACAACACTTCCTGGAGTGGGTCAGAACCAGAAAGTCATGCATATGGACTGTTCTCAGTCTACTGAAACAACTCCATTCAGTTGCTAAAACAGAAATTAGACCTTTGAAAGTCTCATTCAAAAACAAACAAACAACAAGTAACATCATTATATGGATGAACTATTAAAGAACTCCCATTGGCATAGTTGACAGCCAAACTGCTTTCAGTACCAAAGTAGGTGTTAAAATCCGGAAAGAAAGAGTCAGAAGGTGGAAACGGTGACCTCATCCTGGTCACACAACCCACTGTTTGCCTCTATCATCACCACCACCCACAAACAGCTATTTCAAGATCTGGGCAGCATCACAGGAATTCTGCGTAAGTGGATAGGGGTCTTGAATCTAGATTGATTAACAATCTACAATAATCCACCTGAAAACAAGAATTCGTTATCAAAACAGAAGGGAAATATATGTTCAAATATATAACGGTAGTTTAGCAGACTCATATAGCGAGGCTTTAAAAGCACAGAAACCCTCGTAACACCAGACCCTGGCAAGCTCTAGCTCTAGCACACCTATCAGTATGCCACCACCTCGTCCCAGCTGGTCTTGAGTGCCTGTGCTGCAGCAGTCGCCATTAGCTGGTACTACAGAAATGTCAGAGCTTTGCATGTCCCAGGTGACTTTTCTGTAAGCTCATCTGCCACAATCAAACTCTAACATCTATTCTAAGAAACCATTTATAGATACATTATAATTGATAATGTAGTCACCAACATATATATGCCACTGTCCTCCTAACAGTGAATTTAATGAAAATGGTTTATTATCTAATTCCCTCTAGTATAACCTTCATGAGAACACGGGTTTGTTTTGTTCCTGGATATAGTCCCAGTAATAAAATAATGCCTGAAAAGAAGCATTTGTGTAATAGTTATTAAATTATTAGATAAGTAACTGTTTTTATTAGATTTCTCATACTAGGACTATAGTTAATATTAATTACCAAAAAGCTAGCAACAAATATTACATGTTGAGTATTCCTTACCCAAAATGCTTTGGACCGAAAGGGTTTCTGATTGATGTGGTAGTTTGGGGGGTGGGGATGGATTTTTGTCTTGTTTTTAAACTTTGGAGTATTTCATAGATTAGACTGAGCACCCATAATCTAAAAATCCAGTGTTCCTACATCTGCAAAGTTTGTGTACTGTTCAAAGTTCTGGTTTTGGAACACTTAAGGCTTCTGTACTCAGATGCTTCATCTACAGCAATCGGCAGCCACAGATGAAGGCGTTAACGTAGGCACAGCTTTAAGCAAGCTACTGAACTGTTAATAAGGTTTTAAGCTTTAATGTATGTTCTAGGCTCAAATTAAGATGTTTTGGGCCCTTTAGAAAGTTATTACAGCTATCAATAAAGTTCCTAAACTCCCTGGACTCCCTATGAGCCCCTGGTCTGAGCTCCTACCTTAACTTAACCTCCTCAGTGCCGAGATGAGAGGCGCTCCAACACCGTATCTTACAATGATAACTGCTTAAAGCAAATATACCACATGAATCATAAGACTCGTAATCAAAACCAAAGAAGCAAGTATCTGATAAAGTTACCACTGATATAGGTAACACAGACGACAGAACCCCAGAACTCAGTAACAACTGAGAATGTCAGCAGACGGGCACAGCTGGCATCAGTCACACTACACTGGAAACTACAACTAAACGTGAGCTGCTCTGTCTGTCCTTTTCTCAGGTGTTTGTTGCAAAGTGGGAGCAGACGTGGCAAGTAAACATTCTTCTGCGCTCTATCTCAGGAAGACACTATGCCCTGACCTGTTTTCCTGCTAAAACAAAGATCTGAAATTGAGGGAAATGCCTGACAACAGAGGCCTAAAGTAAACCTTCAGGTTACCAAAGCTCTCTATACTTCACCAAAATGATTCCTACCATTCTGTTTTAAAAGCCTGCATTATAAACCCATAAGGACTTTGTTTATAGCTGGAAGAGTACTGAGCACATACCACACATTCAATAAATATTTCCTGACTAAATATTGCCTGTATCCTCCACAGAATGACACCCTTATGAGAGCAGGGGTTTCCAGCGGCTCACTCACTGGTTCTCACTATACTCAGTGAGGATGTGAGCTACAGAGAACCCTCTTTACTACAGAGCGTATGTAGGATTTGGGATCTCAGTATTATGCAGCCTGCATAAGACTCAAACTCCGTAATCTTACCCCTACTGCATTAATGAGCCAAGGAAAGGCGTTTCAAAGAAAGCAAGTTTCAGTATAATTATTAAATCTCACTCACGGTCATGATTAATATTTTAAAGTAAATACTACCTTCCTAATAATCTGTTCTAAATGTTGCTCCCTAGTATCTGATCTCAACCCACATTATTAGATTCTGAAGTGGGAAGTCACCCATTGTCTGCACACAAACAGATCTATACTAATCATAATTGAAGACTGAAAAGTTAAGCTGCCAATGGACGCCAAGAAGTATGGACAGAAGTCACAGCTATGCCCCTCCTAAACTGCAAACAGGACATCCTTCAAAGGGATTTTGTCTTCAAGCAGACCTCCCACTCACTCATCAAAAGTCAGGTGTGACACTTTTCTGGAACAAATGACTCAATGAAAAACACAAGACAAATTTTGTAATTTGTTTTCATGTATCACTCAGAAAATCAGTATAGAATAGCCACTTCAAAACCAACATGCAAAAATAAATATTAGAGAGAAAAATACTTGAAAGTAATATTGAATATCTGTCTTTTAAAACAGGGAGTCATCTTAACTTTAGGAAGTCAGAAAAGGCACATACTTCCAGCTGTTTCTCAACAATTAGTTGCCACCCTAATATCCTACATATCAGATATTTATATTACAATTCATAACTATAGCAAAATTGCAGTTATTACATAGCAATGAAACTTCCTAATGCTGCAACCCTTTATGTTGCAGTCCCTCATGTTGTGGTGAGCCCCAACCATAAAATTATTTCATTGCTACTTTATAACTGTATCTGAATCTTACATTCAGGATATCAGATATGCGACCCCTGAGAAAGAGTCACTTGACCCCCTAGAGAGATAGCAAGGCACAGGTTGAGAACCACTGCTCTAGAGAAAAGGAATGCACTCTTACAGACTGTGTAACAGAATGATCTGACCTTTGATATACCGACAGCTCACTCACAAAGATTCAACCGATAATCTTCAAAGGAAATACAGAGCCAGTGTGACAGCTCAGCAGGTAAAATGCCGACCAGAGTCAATCCCTAGATCCCAAAGTGAAACATGAGAACCAACTCCTGGAAGTACTCTTCTAACCTCCAATTTGATCCACATATACTACACGGAATGTGTGCATTCACATTCTCCTACACACTCAAACTTGTAACACACATAATAAACTTAAAGAAAAAATATAGTGTAAATTGGTCTGTAAATGTATACTGTATACATACAAATATACATATTAACAAATCTATGAACTTAAAAGTTCGCACATTTTACTAAGGACCTCACTCAGACTATTCTTAACAGCATCTGATATCCTGTTATTGATTTGTTGGACATACAGTTTAAAGTCACACGCCACCAATTTTGAGGTTCAAAACAATCCTTATATGTATCAGACAGGTTTTGCTACCTGTTTCCCAGGTTTAAAATTGGAAAAAGGAATAAGGAGCTAGTGAGATGGTTCAGTGGATAAAGCTGACCAGCTGGGTTCCATCCCCGGTACCCACATGGTAGAAAAGAGCAGACTCCTGCAAAGTGTACATATGTACACACACACACAGAGAGAGAGAGAGAGAGAGAGGAGAGAGAGAGAAATAAAATTTATTTTAAAAAAAACTTTAAGTCTAAATAAAAAGGGAAAAATCAGAAACACTGATCCAATCGCAATAATATATACCTCTAGAGTCAAGTATACTGTGTCTATATTTAAAAAAGAACACCCAACTTACTGGAGAAATAGCTGATTTCAGAAGTAGACTGGGGCATATAAAAGAGATGCCTGAGAAATGTATTCGGTGCTTTTCTGTTACTGTGATAAAATACCAAAGACCCTTACAGAAGAAAGGGTGCTGTTCCAGAGGGGATGCGAGGGATGCGGCAGAGTTGAGGAAGCAGGGTGGAAGGAAGCAGGCAGCTGAGAGCTTACATCCTAAAATGCAAGCAGGAAGCAGGAAGCTGGAAATGTCATGAGGCTTTTAACTCTCAAAGTCCAACTCCAGGGGACACCTCCTCCAGCAAGGCCATACCTCCTAAATCTTCCCAAACAGTGCTGCCAACTGAGGACCAAATGTTCAAGCATTTGACCCTCTCAGGGACATTCACATTCACACCACTGCAGGAACATTCTGTCACATCCAAAAGTGAAGAATGCCATTATGGTCAAAATTCAGGATGCAGTTTGAAGAGGTTCCCACAATTTGTTGGGTTTTTTGTTTGTTTTCTTTAAAAAGAAAAAAAAGGTATGTAGTAGATTAAAATAGGACAAATGCATAAAAATCTGTGAGTTTTATCTTAAAAGATATATAGACTACAAAGAGACATGTTACAAACCTCCAAAAGATATATCATCAACACTTGTATGTTAAACTCTATAGAAGAAAAGACAACTTCTTTAACAAACTAAGGAGGGGAAAATATATACAATAAAGAGAGCTAGCAATGAAATGTAATGTGTGGATCTTAAATAGAAACCACTATAAAATGTTATTCAGGAGACTTGCAGCTGGACGTGGTGGAGCAGGCCTATAATCTGAGCATCTGAGGACGTCCTTGAGTTTGAGTCTAGCCTGGAATACACAGCTGCTGCAGACGCGCCAGGAAAGGAACCTGTCTCAACAAAACAAAACAAACTCAAAATACCAACCTGTATGTATCTAAAGAAATTACCATTAAATTTTAGGTCTGATAACAGTATTTTTTTAAGACATGTAAACTCAAATAAGATTTTCAAATAAAAAGAGCAGGACAGAATACTAGCATTAAATAACAAACAGTAAGGCCATGAGTAATAATTTAACCATCTTAATACATTTATTGTATGAAGGTCACAAGCCCCACAAACAGTTCCAGAGTGACCCACTGTATTACCACATGCCTAGCACTGATAATGACTACCTCAATTATCAAAAGTAAGTTAAATTACGTTTGATACATACAACTGAAATGACAAAATGTCCAAACAATGGAATATAGTACATTGAAGGGTCTATTTATACTTGCTAAGGAAAGACAGCCACAGTATTCTTAAGGAGGAAAAATGACTAACTTGTCTGCTTACATGTATTTCCTTTACCCAATCTCCCTCATCTATTAGGTAACCATCGCTAGTTCAAAGATAAGTTTTCACTATTTAAATATAGAAATGAGATAGTAAGAACTACACATCCGGAATGCCTTCCCACTGCCAGCAAATACTTTCAAACTAATTTATATTCATGATCTAAAGTATCACAGATATTAAAATATACATCAATATTGACCTCTAGCTGCCACATGCATGGAACACAGAAATGCATGCACACAGACAGACTGAGAGACAGAGAGACAGACATACACACACACACACACACACGAGTTGTTAATCGGGGGGGGGGTCCCTGAGGTACCCTAAAATAACATTGTCAACTGCCACTTGTTGGTCTCCCCCTAGAACTAGATGGCAAACCCCTACTGCTGAAGATCCTACACATCTCAGCTGCAGGACACAAAGAGAACATGGTGACTAGGTTGGACGCCACATCGGTGCCAGGCCTGTGACACAAGCTGCTGGGGGAGAACTGTCACCAACAGTCTCACTTATCTATGGACCTTATGTGCCTCAGTACCACCGCCAGGCAGAATGGGCCCACTGGGGCAACAGTGTCAAGTCTATGGGGACAACTTCCTTCTTACTGGGCTTGGCACTACCCCACCGAAGGGAATTCGTGTATATTTGGTCTCACGACTGGGAAGGTCATAGGCCCTAGGAGACACTGCTGATGTTGTTTTCCTAAACAACCATGATGTGCCCGTCACATTACCTTATAAATAACTACGTTTATGCCCACAGATCACTCTAGTCAGAACAGTGTTTTGCAGTCATCAGCAGACTGAGGATAAATGACTGTTGAGTATCTAGCTGTGACCAAGACATCGATCTTTTATAAGGTACAAGGTGCACTGAACAAGGGGCAGAAAGAATGGCAGAGATGGACGAAGCCAGGAGAGGGATGTGGCACTCCGAGGAGTGGCATGGCTGTCTAACTCTTAAACTCACAGAAGCTGTGGCTTCCCACACAAGCTTGGGCCACCAGCACCCGCCCCGAGGGTTTATATGCAGCTCATGGTTGTCAGGGAAGAGACATTTTCTTTGGTGGTGTAGCTACTAATAAAGTGTCAATGCTCCTATAAAGTCTACTGAATTCATTAGGTTACCCCCCACCCACACACACACACAAAGATAAAAATAGAAGGGAGACTACTAGGGGAGAGGAAGTGGAAAGAGTGGGGGAGATCTATGAATGTGATAAAAATATACTGTACAATATATGGAAATGTCATAATGAAACCCATTATTATGTGTTATTTAACACAGGTTAGTAAAAAAACATTTTAAAATATCCAGGAGTGGTGATGCACGCCTGTAATTAATACTTGGGAGGATCATGAACTCAAGATCAGCCTGAATACATGAGTCCCTTTCTCAAAACAAACCTTGCCTGTCCTAAAGTCACCGAGAAATAATAAAAGAGGTGTGGAAAGAAGACATTCAGGCAAGAGTAGCCCAGCAGAAGGTATCAAAGGCCTGTGTGGGTGTCAACATCCAGTCAAATGAAAATGCCCCCTGCCCTCTCATGCTGGAGCCCAAAGGAGATGAAGATGTCTACACAAAGGAATTAAACTGGGAGCTGGTGAGAAAATAGAAGACAGAAGATTGCTTAAGCTAACTGAAGACCAGATTCCTCACAATTTTAAAAATTAGTTACAAATATGTTGAGAAAACTAAAATGAACCCTATCCAGTTATAAAAAAACCCACCATCTCAGGTGTAAATTCACCTTCCCTCCACAAGCACACTATTTCTGACTACTCTGCAATAATGACAGCTATTCATACAGCTAGAACAAAGCTGGCCTTTAAATACTGTTCTCCACAAAGATTATTAAGTCTCCTTGAAATGATGGCCACTCCAGGACTGGAGCAGGAAGAACACAAGGCACACTGGATTTCTAAGACGAATTCCCAACATTGTTGGGTGTACTGTGGCTAAGCATCAATGTCCTTGGCTCACAGGAAATAAACAAAAAATGTTTCGAGGATGATGGTCATCAGCTCAGAAACTTGCCTGGTGCCTACAGTGCTCAGAGTGTCAGGGTCCCTGGAACTGCAGTTACAGACAATTGTAAGATGCCATGTGGGTGCTGGGAATCAAATCCAAGTCCTCTGCAAGAGGTAACAGTGTTCTTAATGGCTAAGCAGTCTCTCCAGTTCAATTTCTCAATTTTTCAAACACCCAAAGCACTGAACAAAACATAAAATGTCTGTCTGCTGTCTGAACCACAGCAGCCTCTGACCCAGAGGTATATTTCTCAACGTGAAGCCTAGGGATACAAAGAAGCCACATGATGTACACACAGACAATATTCTCATAGGCAGTTTCACCTCAACGGTTTGCCCTGGAATTTTCTGAGAGACAGCTAGTTTCATATTTTTTAAAATGCCATACATTGTGGTAAATAGTGCAAAATTTATACATTTTTTTTTAGATTTATTTATTTATTTACTGTATGTAAGTACACTGTAGCTGTCTTCAGACACACCAGAGGAGGGCATCGGATCCTCCATTACAGATGGTTGTGAACTACCATGTGGTTGCTGGGAATTGAACTCAGGATCTATGGAAGAACAGTCAGTGCTTTTAACCTCTCTGCGTCTCTAGCCCGTTTATACAATTTTTTAAAACTCTATATTGGAAAATGCCAGAGTCACAGAAAAGCTGCAAGAACAATAGTAATAAAAAACAAAGCAAAATACCACCCATATACTATTACCAAATTCACTCACAACTAACACTGTCTGTATATCTGTATATGTTTGATTTTTTACGTATGTACATATGTGTATATATTCACCTATAAAACATGGAAATTTTAAATGATCCATTTAAAAGTTAGACAGTAGGTGTGGCAGTGCACTCCGAGGCTGAGACAGGACTATGGCAGTGTGGGCTATACAGTGAGCTTCAGCTCAGCCTAAGATACTCAGTGAGCCCTGCCACAAACAAGAGCAAGTTACAGACAGACACCACGGTCCTTCTCCCTACCAACTCTAGTGTCTATTTCCTAAGAATAAAAATATCTCCATGCACAATTTTAGGATAGTTATCAATGTTGGTAAGTTAACCACTGATATAATAATACTTTAATCTCTTCTACCACATAAAGTCCGGTGTTGGAATTAACAATATTCTTTATTGTATTTTTCTCTCAAAAACACAGTCCAATGCTTCTTTAGTCTCCTTTAATACAGACCATTTCCAAAAACTCTAAAGAGAGAGAGAGAGAGAGAGCGAGAGAGAGAGAGAGAGAGAGAGAGAGAGAGAGAGAGAGAGAGAGAGAGAGAGAGAGAGAGAGAGAGAGAGAGAGAGAGAGAATATACACTTTCAAAGTTGTTTCTAATTAGATTCAGACTACTCATTCACGAAACATTACAGCACGCAATGACTACTGGCATTTTTGTTTGTTCTGACTGTGCATGCATGTTGCCGTCTGACTGTGCAGTTACTATTTTCTCCCTTGCAACTACTAAGCACACAATAGGGAGAAATATAAGGCCATGCAGACAGACATCCTGCTTTTCACCACACTCCCTTCTAGTTTGTGAGCTATTGATTCCTGTCTTATTTGGTCTCACTGATTCTTACTATGGTCTCGAAATAATCACATGCATTATTCAAGGGGATAAACATAAAATTTTAAGTTAAACAGACTTCAACTTTTGAGTACAACCCCATATGCTTTAGGTATTAAATACAAATTAACCACATTAGGAAGACAGACTAGAGAATAAGGAGCAGACTCCAGGATAAAGGCAAATAAACCTGACTTGGACATTGAAAAGTGAGATTCTATTTAGAACTATTTAATTAGTAAATCAAGGCAGACAATTCCATTTAAAAAGCTAAATAGAAGCTGAAGAAACGGCTCAAGGGTTAAGAACACACTATTCTTGCAGGAGACCCCAGTTTAGTTCCCAGTACCCATATAAGCAGGTTTCAACTGCCTGTATCTCCAACCCCAGGTGACCTGGTGCTGTCTTCTGACCTCTCAGGCACCTGCACTCACATGCACATACCCAATCCCCACTCGCATACATATAACTGAAAAAATTAAAATATTTTTTAAAGCTAAAATAATAGTAAATCTAAATCCTCTTACAAGTCAAAGAATCATTAGACAAAGCAAATTATCATATCCTATCTACCAATTTTATAAAATCATATTATAATGTACCAAATTTGTCTTCCTTCACTCCATCCAGAAGTTTTTTTTAAAGATTTATTTACTTATTATATGTAAGTGCACTGTAGCTGTCTTCAGACACTCTAGAAGAGGGCATCCAATCTCATTACAGATGGTTCTGAGCCACCATGTGGTTGCTGGGGTTTGAACTCAAGACCTTCGGAAGAGCAGTCAGTACTCTTAACCATTGAGCCAACTCTCCAACACTCCGTTCCTGCTCACTATAGCTGTTTTCAGACACTTCAGAAGAGAACATCAGATCTCATTACAGATGGTTGTGAACCACCATGTGGCTGCTGAGATTTGAACTCAGGACCTTCAGAAGAGCAGTCAATGCTCTTAACCGTTGAGCCATCTCTCCAGCCCCATCCAGAAGTTTTAAAACGATAGCATACTACTCACTGTAGCTTCTAATGCTCACTTATTTTCATATGTCAGCATTCCTATCTCCTATCTTACAGATAGAGCTTAACCACCAAAAATGTTTACCTCACAAAATATTTTACCCACAGAAGTTTACACTACAGTCTAAGTCAAACACACAAAACTGAAATTTAAAGCTTCACTCATTATCATGTGGAGCACTAGCATTCTACATTTTCTCCCCCGCTTCGTCTTTTTAAATATTGGTCTTGACCATTAATAAACTGATTTCAGAATCAATTAATAGGTCATACACATGACTTGTACTTCAAATCATCACCCCAGAACCTGGGCCAGAATTCTTTATCGAACTTAATCAAATTTAATAAAACCCAAGTATAGAACAACAAATGTATGAACTACAGTGGTAGAAAAGAAAACCAAGGAATAAGAAAAGGTAACAAACACTGAGCATTGTGGTGAACGAGCTCTAATAAGGCAGAGGGATTTCTGGGTTTGAGGCCCACCTGTTCTACAACATGAGTTTCAGGAACACACAGAGAAACCCTGTCTTGAAAAAACATACAAACAAGCACACAGAAAAAGGAGGAGGAAGAGACAGCTACAGAGATGGCTGAGAATGCAGCTCAGTGGTAGGTCACCTGCCTACTATGCATGCGACCCTAGGTCCAATCCTCCAGTACTAAGAGGAAAAGTAATTGACAAAAACAAAGAAACTGGATATAATGGCACACACCTTTAATCCCAGCATCTAGGAGGTAGAAGTGAGTACATTAGGAGTTCAAGGTCAGCCTCAGTTATATTGCAAGTTTGAGGCTAGTCTGGGCTACATGAGACCCTGTCTCTTTTTTAAAAGGGGGGATGAGAGGAGTGAGGTAAGAAGTAATGATTCAAACTGTATGTTTGAGGCTAGCCTGGGCTACATGAGACTCTGTCTCTTTTTAAAAAGGGATATTGAGGGGGTGAGATAAGAAGTAATGATATGGGCTGGAGAGATGGCTCAGTGATTAAGAGCACTGAATACTCTTCTTGAGGTCCTGAGTTCGATTCCCAACAACCACATGGTGGCTCACAACCATCTGTAATTGGATCCAATGCCCTCTTCTGGTGTGTCTGAAGACAGCTACAGTGTACTAATAACATTAAATAAATAAATCTTTAAAAAAGAAAAAGAAGTAATGATACAGATTGCATGTCTTCAAAGACATTTTTAATTTGGCAGGGGCCAGGAATGGCAAGGAATCAAACATCCTGTGACTGCAAGTCTGGGTGATAAAGTGTTTCATGTAAACACACACATTTATATAACTCATAACTTCAATGTAGCATTTATGAAATGGCCAGTGACTTAGCATCTGTGTCTATGATTTCAAAAACCACTGCAGAGTCTTAATTGTTATTCAATGTAAAATGCAAATAGTGTTTTCCTTATCTAAACACTCATCAACCAAGGGCAAGGTCTGAATGTCAAGTGTTTAACTTTACAAAACTGCCATTTTATAAGAAATAAAGTGGGGTGCTTTAACAGTATGAGTCTACAAAACTGATAAAGAGGCTTCAAAAGCCAATCATTTTGAAAGGAGAAGGGGTAACAATTTAGACTTTTAGATTTTAAAGGATAAAGGTTCTTTGTAAAGTACAAAACAATATGCTAAGTTAAGGTGTTATTCTAATCTAAAGCGCCCAGAACTATAGAATGAGAGGTAACATAACACACAGGCACGAAGATCCACAACGTCCTGGGAATCTGCCACATGGAGACAGGAGTCGCGAGTCACTTCCTACAACTGTTACAAGGTCTTATGGTCCATCTATTTAACTATCAAAATGTTTAAATTTCCTATGAACAAATAGTGAGGTTTTACATAATATAGATAGGAGCTCTCATTAAGACAGTTTTCCTATATCTAATTCAGATATAGAAAATAAAAATTAAAACAGATAAAGACCTAGTCATATAATCCCTGGAATTTGGACTGCCAAATAAATTCTTTCATAACTTCAAAAGGCCAGACTTTATAGACATCTAGCAATCTCCAGATGTTCGCTCTCAGCAATCACTTGCTTTGATACACAGCACAGCGTTCTAAGTGGTGCTGCCCTCCTTTGTCTCTATCCCTGGTATTTTCCTACACTTAATAAACATTTCTAGATGCCTATTTAAAGTCAGCAGTTAGCTCTTAAAGGACAAAAGCATGTGCTTTTCTTGTCCTTTCTTTAAGGGTAAAAAGCATAGAGCTGGTGGTCCATCTATGACATTACCCACACACATTTAGTGATATTCGATCATACTCATGCTGTAGATGTTATACCTACATTTGAGTTACTAGTCACATCATGTTACATGTAATTATCTTCTTGCATGTGCTAGTGTGTGTGGTATGTTTGCATGCTCAGGTATATATGGGTGCAAGTGTGTGAGTGGGTTCATATGGAGGCCTGAGGCTGACATCAGGCATCTTTCTCCATCACCTGCCACTGAACCAAGAACTCGATAGTATGGATGGTAGAATTACAGGCTCACTGCCACACTCATACATTTAGATGGGTGCTGGAGAGCTGAACTCCTATCCATCGAGCAATTTATCTACTGAACCATCACCCAAGGCCCACTTAAGGTTATCTTGAGCCCTTCGAGACAACCTATAAGAAATTAAATTGTTACATGATTACATGAAAGAAAGAAAAAAGGTTTACTGAATATTTAAAGGATGTTTGAAACTAGATTAGTATTGAAAATCAGGCAGGTGCCAGGCAGTGGTGGCGCACGCCTTTAATCCCAGCACTTGGGAGGCAGAGGCAGGCGGATTTTTGAGTTCGAGGCCAGCATGGTCTACAGCCTGAGTCCCAGAACAGCCAGGGCTATGACAGAGAAACCCTGTCTCGAAAAACCAAAAAAAAAAAAAAAAAAAGAAAATTAGGCAGGCATGGTGGCATGTGTCGGTAGTCCCAGTTACTGGAGAAGCAGCTCAGGCAGAAGGGTGGCTTGAGCCCAAGAGTTCAAGACCATCCAAGAGTTTGTCTTACAAATATATTTTAAAAACTTTAAAAGGGCTTGGTGTAGTGGAACACTCCTATAATTCCAAAACTCTGGAGGTAAAGACAGAGGATCAACAGTTCAAGGCCAGCCTCAGCAATGAAATGAGTTCAAGACTAGCCTGGGCTATGTTAGAACCTGTTCAGAAATATAAAAATGAAGTCTTTCATTTGTTTGCTTTCAAAGAAAGCAAGATTTAAGCTGAGGATATAGTTCAGTTGGTAGAGTGCTTGCCTACCATTTACAAAGGCATGGGTTCAGCCCTCAGTACTCCACAAACCAAGGAGCATCTATGAACATTATAGTGACACATGCTCAGTTAGGTTAGGCAGACACAGACCAGCCAGCCCAGGATGCATGAGAAAATGTTATTTCGTACACATAATAACCTTCATGTATTATACTTTGAAATTTATATTGTAAACTGGCATGGTTAAGTTTATACTTTCTTTAAAATGCAAATATTCACATTTAGGCTAATCCCAAGATAAATATATTGAAATTAAAACTCTTATTACAAAAAAAAAGATTTTATCCCAGGGTGTGTTATCTAGCACTTGATATGCTGACATCAGAACAGCCACAAATTCAAGGCAGCCTGGTTAAGTTAAGACCCTGTCTCAAGGGTGGGGTTTTAAAACCAACAACCATTACCACCAAACAACACAACACAAAACAACAAAAACTGACTTAAAATCTGAAACAAGATAAAGATGCTAAGACTAAGCATAAAATATATCCAACCCCTTCCTTAGGAGTCAGTAAGAACATTGAGAAAGGCTTTATTTATCAGTAGTTTCCTGCTTTTGCAAACACACCTGAAGTTTAAGATACATACTGTGAGACATGTTGTGCGTATACCCATACTGAGATGTGGTGACAACACACCAAAATAGTGTGGGGTAACTTTAAAAACCTGTGTCCCAAGTGCGGCCTTTCAAATGACTCTATTGTGGGTACTGAAAGATACTATGTAACTAGGAGAAACTGCATAGTACAAGGCCAGTCACACTACCTGGAATTCATCAGCTGCAGAGAGTAAAAGGATCCTTTTGTTGATTTTACGTAAAACAAGGGTAATACAAGAAATTTTCAACGTGGCATTAAAATGGCCAATCATCTAACATTCCTATCTCTGGTTCCCAAAACCCCCTATATAGGTGTCTTATAAAATGCAAGTTTTTCTTATCTAATCACTCTGACCACAGGCCTAGTTTGGGTTTGGATTTCCTTAAATAATCAGCTTTTACAGAATCATTCTGCTGATAAAAGCACTGAAATTTTTTGCTTATGAAAATGTAGTCTTCTCACGATTCTTCAAGAATCTCTCTAGTATGTGAAAGGAGATATAAGCATCCACTTCTTTGAGAAAAAATGCTTTCAATATGTTACCCCAGAAGAATTTCACATGTTTTGAATTTTTTAGTTGAAAAAAAAGAAGTCTTTACACATATGTGCTTTCTTTTACACTAATGGCTTTTTTGATGATAAAATAAAGATCAATGTAACTCTAAGCTCCAGGCTAATGAACTGCAGGGAACAGAAACAAGCAATTTGGCAAGAACTGAGCAGATCTCTGCTTAAAGACTACTAGTAAAATATACCAGCTCCCCTCCCCCACTCCCAACCCTTTAAGGTTTCAATTAAGATGGGGCCTAGTTTTACTCATAGAAAGCGACAGAAAGAGAAAGAACAACTCCTGCTACAAAGTCTCTTCATCGAAGGCAACTCCAGAAAGGAGACAAAAACCATCCCCATCCTTAAGCTGACACAGGCTGCTCAACACCAAATCTTAAGAAGAGCAAACTTTCATCACATACCATTCAAAAGATGGTAATTCAATGTTAGGATCACAAAAGATGGTGTGAAATGAATGTTTAAAATCCAACATTATACATCTTTAACACGACATAAAAATGGGATTTGTTTTCCTGATTGCAACTCTTTCTGTTGACTCTGGATGAGTTAAGGGATAAACTTGTTTAACAAAGCATATACACTTTCAAAATTAACTTAAGTGCTTCAATTGCAAGCCCTCCAGAATTCCTCAGAAGTAACAAGCACAAGAGTAAAGATTCCATTACATACAGAGATTATCACAGCCCCCCAAAGATACCCAGTCTGGTGTTAGCGGCCATGCAGGCCAGTTTTCCTTCCACCAATTAAGAGCTGGGGAATGAACCCAGTAACAAAATCAAAAAAGAACAAATGAAGAGTTAATGTCTCGTTAAAAGGAGTCCCAAGAAGGAAGTAACTTCACTATGTAAGGAATTACAAGACATCAAAGGTTAGATAATGGACAACAGGTGTCTTTGGAAGGAAAAGAGCCACAATGCATTGCTCCTATTTTAGGATTTCCATTCTCAAAGCAGTATAACTACAATGATGTTTTTCCCCCTCAAGAAAGTCAAGACCAAAACTGTGCCTTTAACACCTGTAAGAGCTTGATGCTCCTCTATTTACTTTTTAACCAAAAAAAAAAAATCCACCTAATCCCAACCTTGTGTGGCTTAGTGCCAGATGGTTTGCTAATCAGTGAACACTAACTAGAGATTATCAAGAAATGGGAAAGAAAAGCATTTGACTACACGCTACTACCACATAAAATAGTCAAATATACAAATCAAATCCAGTCGCAGGTATCACATAACCGCAGTATCAGCCAAAGCAGAATCGTTTCTCTCACCATAACCCTTAAAGCTCAAGCTCTACAGTAACTGGGTTCCAGTGGCCTCAAAGAATAGCAATTCCAGACACAGGTACTGGTTACCCTGGAGTTCTCCTGTTCCTCGGGCCAGTCACAAAATTTAGCACCTGTACTCTGGTTAAATGGAACACTGAGAAGACACTTCAGCCAACAGAATAACCTATTCCTTTCTCTCCATTCCATAAAGACAGCATATTCCAAAAATGGAGAGTCCTTTCTTTTCCGACTGAGGCCCCTCTTATGGGTTCATTGGGCAGGATTACTTCTCTCCAGCATGCATGGAGAACAAACTTCTGCTTTCACTCTTAAAGAGGGTCCCCCCAACACAGATGCACCTCTTCCTTTCCTGTATTGAGTAAATGATGTGCTCTCCACCACTGCAAAACCTTCAGAGAAGTGGAGGGAAGTTGTCAGTTACCGAGGGCTACTTAATAAATCTCCAAATATAAAAACTGAGGGGGGAGACTCCAATCCAGAAATGGGGCTGGAGATTCCTACTCTCTGCGGAAAGGCTGTCCCAATCTTGCCTACAATTCCGTTTAAGTGGAGAGATGTACTCTGAGGGAGAGAGTCTGTATTTGATGAAAGGGTGCCCCGACTTTAACGGGGGGTCGGAGGAAGGTGCTAAGTGTACTGGGAGGGACGTAGCAGTGGCTGGAGGGTCGTTGAAGGGAAGGAGGGCCCCCGCACTGAAGGGGCCTCTGGAAAGAAAGGAGGGTCTGGAGGCGAAGGCTGCATGGGGGAGGGGCCGCCCGTCCCGGAGGCAGCGGCGGGGCTGCAGCCTCGCGGGGACCATGTGCCGGGAGCGGCGGTCACCCGCAGGGGCAGCCGGGGAGCAGGGCCCGCGGCTCGCGCGCAGGAAGTCGGGGTCCCGGGTTACGCACGAGGGGCGCGAGCCCGCGGCCGGACTCACCGAGGCTGCCGGCGAAACCGTCCATCTTGCGGGGAACGCGCCGGGCTCGGGGCTCAGCGGGGCGGGCGCTTCATTCAGCACACCGACCGAGCGGCGGCCTCGGAACCTGACGCGCTTGTTCTCAGCGTCGCCCGGCGCGGCTCCTGACTCTCGCCTCCGCCGTCCGCCGGTCAGCGCGTCAGCCCGAGGGTCAGTCGGTCAATCACGTTGAGAGCCGCGCCGCCCGCCGCCTGCCCGGCCTCTCTCTCCCAAGCCTCGGCAGTGAGCGCCGCGCCCCGCCCCCCGCGCCCGCGCGCAGCCACGGCTCCGCCTCCGCGCACGCCGTCACGCTTCCGATCCCGCCCCCACGTGATGAATGGGCGTGGCTTCTCGCCACACGCCCCTCCCTCTGCCTGGCCTCCGCATCCGCAGAGAAGGCTTGAGAGTTGAGAGGCTATTGGCTGCCCTTGTGTTCTTGGCCGGGTTCGCAGCCAGTGTAGTGTTCTCCAGCCCGGAACTGGGTCTGAGTGAATGGGGCTCGTGGGTATCTTGCTACTAGGAAGCTGACGTGCACGGTGGGATTCTTTCCCTCTGGGAACCCCGCGGAGTACAGTTCTAAAGTTCTTTTGAAGGGAGATGATAATTCGAGAAGGTCTGTAAGGAGGCAAACAAATGAGAGGAAGGATTCCCCTTCCTGGGGTTCCCCTCTCCTCTAGTCAGGTGAGGAATTAAAGGTTGAGACAAGACTTTTTGACCAGCTTGAGGCCAAGTCTGCCACAACCGCAAATTCTCGGACAGAGAAGAAGCAAGCAATGTTAATGCTGGATGAAAAGAGTTCATTACCCAATTCTTATGAGGAAAGACACAGGGTCTTGTGTACCTAGTCTGCCCAAGCTCTTGGAACCTGGTGGAAGTGCACCTAAAAGGCTGGCTTGTCTTACTCTCCTTTTGTCATTCCCATCAGGGTGCAAAGCCACAGGATAGCCTATCAGGAAACTATTAGCACAGACTATTAGTTTTTATAAATCTTAGTTCTAGGCGCAAACTATGAAGTCACCTAACTAATTTAGGCCTTGCTTTAATTTATTTGCAAACCCAAGTGCTAGACTTGTAATCAAAACGCACCCCATCTTCTTCAACCCTCTAATCCTATCTGCTTTCCTTACAAAGACATTTAAGGACTGAAGAGATGGCTCAGAGGTTAAGAGCACTGACTGCTCTAGCGGAGGTCCTGAGTTCAATTCCCACCAACCACATGGTGGCTCACAACCATCTGTAATTCGATCAGATTCCCTCTTCTGGTGTGTCTGAAGACAGCTACAGTGTACTCATAAATAAAATAAAATCTTTAAAAAGAAAAACCAAAAAACAAAGACATTTGAATAGTTTAGGTCCCTTCAAGGTCGATGTACAGATTAGAGTAACAAAAAACTGAAGGGTGTCTCAGAGACTAAATTGAATATACCTTTTAAAATAGCTGGGTTAGGAAAAAATAAGAATGTCTGTAGATAGAGTTGTAGGTTACAAGGGACGAACTGAAGTAAGGAGAGAAGAAATGGGGGACAGCAACTGTCATGATGGAAAGAATTTACAGAATTAAATGGTTGAAAAAATTGTTAAACATCCCTCTCCCCTTGATCCCTCTTTAAACATTTAACCTAAGAGCCTGGTAGTATACCTCAGTGACAGATTGTGCTTAGTAAATATGAGGCACTGGGTTTGATCCCAGCTCTGGAAACAGCAAACAAACAAAATCTAACTTAAAAACTTAAGTAAACATCACCGCAAACCTAAGAGGTCAGTGTTGTAAATAGGACACAGCAAGGCTGAGAGATGACAGTCAGTAAAGTGCATTCCATGCACGTATGGAAAGTGTACTGATGTACCCTTATAATCCCAGGTCTGGGAAGGCAGAGACAAATTGAACCCCAGGGCTTTCTGGCCAGCCAGCCTCCACAGAGAGGTCCTATCTCGTAAAAAAAAGCTCATGAGGAACTAACCGTACCTGAGGCTGACCTCTGGCACACACACATGCACACGCGCAACAAACAAAAACCTGACATTGGCTTTTTAAAAATGTTTAATTAAAAGGAGAGAAAAATCATTCAGGTTTTCTTCTAGCATGATGAGCCAATTTTTAAGTTTTCAATAATTGAAGTAGAACTTGATTTTGCACTTCCAGTAAAACCATATACATATACATATACGTATATGTATATGTATATGTATATATGTATACGTATATGTATATGTATATGTATATGTATACGTATTGTTTGAGGCATTCTGATTAATTTCATATGATTCACATTTTAAAAAGAAAAAATACAATATATCATATGTTTAAAATTCTACAGCACTGCATTACTGAGTATGTTCCTGACAAGAGACAAATGTCTATTTTGGCTTGACATCAATGAAAGTCAAATTCTCCACTTACACTGTACTTATCTGATGACTGCAAGGACCTTCCCCTTCTGGCTTTGTGTGTTGCAATCCTTGCTCCTCCCACACTCCTCACATACTGACTGCAAGGGCCAGCCTTATGTCCATACGGTGTTCTAACTTCTAGCCCTGAAACTCTATGACAGGATGCCAGGTGAGTCAGTGCACTGGGCCACAGGAGCACTCCCTGGCCATGGTCTGTGTGGAATATATCGAGAAGCCTAACATTAAATGTATCCCCAACTCTTCGGGAAGCTAGTTGCCCAGATATCTAGTTATTCCGATAGTTCCTGTCGGAGTGGAGTATGTGACTAAGGGAAGGGAACCTGTGATGGAGATGCACTTCCTATACACTCAGTGCAGACTCATGCTGCAGGGCATGCTGGGCTCTCCTGTAAGCTCAGCACCCCAGAGACTGAGTCAGGAAAATCAGGTCAAGGTCATCTTCACATACATAGCAAGTCAGTCTAATGCTAGCCTGGACAAAAAGAAACCCTGTAATCAATCCTATCTCCAAAACCAAGACAAAGAGGAAAATTGGAGGCAAGGGATGAAGAAATTTGAAGTTTAAACATTGTGAATTTCATGATAAATCTGCCTGTGTTAGTTATTTTTACCTAAGTAGTCCAGATTTATTTTAAGCATTGAAGCTAACCAAAGGAGTTTAAAAAAAAAAAGCTGAGACAGAAAAAATGAAATAAAAACTCAGAACAATGAATGACAAATAAAGGCTGAGGAGATGGGTAGGGTAATCCCAATGGGTAGTGTAGTCTCAATGGATAGAGTAGTCTCAATGGGGAGGGTAGTCTCAATGGGTAGAGTAGTCTCAATGGGGAGGGTAGTCTCAATGGGTAGAGTAGTCTCAATGGGGAGGGTAGTCTCAATGGGGAGGGTAGTCTCAATGGGGAGGGTAGTCTCAATGGGGAGGGTAGTCTCAATGGGGAGGATAGTTTCAATGGGGAGGGTAGTCTCAATGGGGAGGGTAGTCTCAATGGGGAGGGTAGTCTCAATGGATTGAGTAGTCTCAATGGGTAAAGTAGTCTCAATGGGGAGGGTAGCCTCAATGGATAGAGTAGTGTCAATGGAAAGGGTAGTCTCAATGGGTAGGATAGTTTCATGTGGGCAGTGGGCTATGCCAGGAAACTTGGTAAGATTGAGCAGGTTGAAAGCCCTGGAACCTTGTATCAGAAGACGGTAGGAACTTCACTTGCTTCCCACCAAGCCCCTGTCATGTGACCACATTCCCTACATAGGAATGTGATCCACAGTCATATAGATCAGAGTTTTCCATGCTATGAGGTATCTAGAGACCCTGAGGGTTTAGCCAATAAGTTTCCCTTCCCAGACATTCCTTCCTACAAAAGGTATTTAATCTCTGCTCCACCCTGAGGAGGTGATATGTATCCATTTTCCAAGGCGAAAAATCAATAAACAGTTTGGAATCAAGGACTGTCTCTCTCAACAGAACCTGGGAGGAGCATGGAGAAAGCCTTTGTCTACAGAGCCCTACCATCTAAGTCTCTGCAGAAGGCCCCTCCACACATAAGCTACCCCACCCCCTGCTCCAGACTTCTTACTGTAGGCCTGTGGACCACAGACCCTCCTTTCCTGACTCCTTTGCAAGGTTTTCAGTGGTGACTGGATGCCCAGGAGTCAGGGAACCCAAACTTTGGTCTCTCACATTTTAGGTTGTGTATTCCAACCCTCTGTGCAGTGTATCAGCACTTCCTGAAAGCCCATCACCCTACAGTAGGCATAGAGTAAAGTTGGAACCACAGCCTCAGTGGTTAGGGTAGGGTAGGCTCAATGGATAGGGTACAATGTTTGCTGTGTGAGCCTGGGGACTTGAGGTCAAGTCTCAGAACCCATATACAAAACTAGCACTCCCCCAGCTCCCGGAAGTGGTGGTACATGCCTTTGGTCCCAGCACTCAGGAGGCAGAGGCAGATGGATCTCTGAGTAAGAGAATACGAGAAACTTGAGAAAGCAGACTCTACCACACCAGGCCCTGTACACATACATTTGATCCCAGCACTTGGGAGGTAGAGGCAGGCAAATCTCTTGTGAGTTGGAGATCAGCCTGGTCTATATAAAGAGTTCATCAAGGTCAGCCTGGTTGACACAATAAGATCCTTTCTCAAAAAAAGAAGAATAGTAAATAGAGAGGTAAGCAGGCAGATTTGGATTAGGCTAGGAATGCAGCTCAGTTAGAGCACATGCACAGAGCCCTGGAGTCCATCCATCGAACTGCAGAGACTGAGCATGGCGATGTACAACTGTAACCCCAGCACTTGGGTGGTGGAGATCAAGAATCCAGTGTCACCATTGGCTGTACAGTAAACCAAACAAACCTACAAATCAAACTACAACCAATGCATCCAGACTCCAGAATCACAGTATTACACTGTCTAGCTTCCAATCCCAGCTCTCCCACTTACTAGGTAAGGAAGATTAGACACAGTATCTAGCCCCTGTACTTCAGGATTCCATCTGAAGCATGTGATGATCACACTGCTGTGTCCTGGAGATGCTGAGAAGATAGAGTGTGATAATCCAGGTAAAGCAGCCAAAACAGGTCTCAGGAAACACGATTGCTGCTGCAGTTTCATAAGCAGTCACACACACGTCTTTTCTGCTCACCAGTATGTACTCTAGTATATTCAGTAGTAAATATTTACTAAGTAACAATTAACATGGGAACTGGTCAAGCCAACCGAGTTCATTATTTCAACATCCAATGCCCAGCTGCTTTCAAGCAACCAGCTTGAAAAATTTTCCAGTTTTATATTTCTCCAACGAGATGTTGCAAACTGTCCAGCAGCTATAATGAAGCAAATCTTTTGATATGTCTTTCAAAATGAACATGCAGCAAGGTATTATCATTAAACATGAAACACACTCAGAACTCCAAATGAACGAGACAGTTGCTAATTACTGAATGCAAAGTTGTTAAAAATATTTCTTTGGAGAGGCTTGTTTTGTTTTGTTTTCGATTTTTGAGACAGGGTTTCTCTGTGTAGCCCTGACTGTACTGGAACTTACTCTGTAGACCAGGCTGGTTTCAAACTCACAGAGATCCACCTGCCTCTGCCTCCAAAGAGCTGAGATTAAAGGTGTGTGCTACCACAACCAGCTGAACAAAAGTATTTGTTTCTTTGGGCTTTTGTTTGCTTGTTTGTTTTGTTACTCTGGCTTCTCAACAGAATCACGTAGATTGGTCACTTGTTTTCTTTTTTAGATTTATCTATTTATTATATGTAAGTACACTGTAGTTGTCTTCAGACACACCAGAAGAGGGCATCAGATCTCATTACAGATGGTTGTGAGCCACCATGTGGTTGCTGGGATTTGAACTCAGGACCTTCAGAAGAGCAGTCAGTGCTCTTAACCCGTGAACCATCTCTTCAGCCTGGTTGGTCACCTTAAAAAGGAAATTATCCTTAGATTATTTTCACTTAGAGACCCTTAACTACAATTAGAACTTTTTATTATACTGTATTTAGAGCACACTCCTGTGTGTATGTGTGCGCGTGTGTGCATGTGCACCCAAGTGTTATAACGGAGGAGAAGTTATAGGTTGGTTCTTTCCTTCAACCATGTAGGTCTTGAGGATTAACTCAGGTCACTGGGCTTAGCAGTAGGTGCTTTTACCAGCTGAAGCATCTTACTCAAATTAACTATTTAATTAAACAAAATAAAATAAGTACCATTTTTCATGAGCTCAAGTATTACATATGTCATATGTAGCTATGTCAAGTACAAAGACTTAAAACTTGGTCCATTTGTCCTTTCTTCCTTCCTTTCTTTCTTTCTTTCTTTCCTTCTTTTTCAGACAGGGTCTCAGTCAATATAGGCTGGCCTCAAATTCTCTGTGTCGCTGAAGATGATGTTAAATTCCTACCTCTGCTCTCATCTCCCAAATACCTGTGCCACCATGCCTGGGTAAAATCACAAGTTTGACTCTATGCCTACTTACCTTCCTCTGGATCCAAATAAGAACGTTGTGGGAAGAGCTTCAGAATACTTGTGAGGACACGCAAGACCTGTTGTCAAAGCTCACAGCTGCAAATAAAACCACAGTCTCCTATGCTGACCTCTTTGTTTTACTCTTTCTTGTTAGATGGCCTGTGAAAGTAACTGTAAATGTTTGTGTGCTTGCTTTTTTCTCTGATATTCTTTTTAGTGTCAAGAGAAATTAAGTTTTGTAAAAGAATGTTGTTCTTTTCAGCCCCTTGAATTTTATTGTTTGAATATTTTTTAAAAAATGAAACTAGCCAGGTGATGTTGGCACACACCTTTATCCTGTCACTCGGGAGTTGGTGGGGGGGCAGGCGGATCCCTGTCAGTTTGAGGACAGTCTGATCTACAGAGTAAGTTCCAGGACTGCCAAGGTTACACAGAGAAACCTAAATAAATAAATAGATAGATAGATAAACAAATAAATAATAAAATATACTTATTCAGTGATTAGTACCAGTGATGACTTGAGTGTTGACTTTCACCTAAGACTTCCTAAGTCCTACCTGCTTTCCAAAGGAAGAGATTAGTGGTGTTGTAAGGTCTTGGTGAGCACTGAAATCTATCCTGTGGCTTGCCAGCCATGCCTCGCACTGGGTACGTGTGTTGGGGGTGGGGGTGTTGTTTCAGGAATTCATGAGTAAATGAATAGACACCAACTGAACCTAGTTTTGGCAATCCCAGTGGTGCCATCTCTGACTAGCTCAGGGAAGAGAATCTCCTAGGGCTATAGAGCTTTCTCCCCATGCTGACCTAACTGTGATGTCTAGGAGTGGGGTCTGAACGTGTTGAACCAATAACCAAACTTGTCCGTTAGAGAATCAACTTTAAAGTTTCTTTTTATGTGCTTGAGCTTCACCATTTTAATAGATGTTGGGCAAGCCTTAGAGATAATAGCTAATAATTTTCATGTGTGCATCAGGCACACTGACTCTTTGCCCCTTAGGGAATTCACAAGCAGCCTTTTACAAAATTAAAATTCTACAAGGAAATACTTTCAAACAGCAATGTTAGGATGGAACGCAGCCAATTAGGGGGATTTAATTCTCAAAGATAATAACACAGGAAGCTCTCTACCTGCAAATAAAATATTTTCAAAAGGTCATTTGTAAGTCAATTGTTTGAAATTAGGTACAGTGCTATAAATGATGGTTAGTTTGCTGCTTTGCCCCCCCAAAACATGTAGCGTGCTGATCCTAACCTGCCTGTGCTGAAACTACGGTGATGACAGCCTTACTTAACCTTCTTGAACTAGACAGGTCTGAAGTTGAATATTGTCCATGGTAAGCATATGTGTGGATGATGTTGCAACCTAAATACAATGTGTAACGCCATTTAAACTTTCAAAGTGATGACTTACAGATGCCCCATGAGATGAATCTTATTATCCCTACTCTTCAGACCCAGAAAAGGAATCTGAAAGAGTATGAACTAGAAAAGGGGGGTGTGGTGGAGGGATCAAGATTTGAACCCATATCAGCTTGCTTCTGAAGGTCAAGTTGTTCTCAAGGCACCTGTTTTGCCTTTGGTGTCTTTGGGGTTTTCTGGAAAACTGTGGACACCTGGGGGAGGCACTGCTCAGCAATACAGGTTGAGAAACAGTGGTGTGATCAAAGAACGGCTTTGTGGAGATTAACCTGTGGGTGGATATACGGGAGGAGGGAGTGGAAATGTGGAATCCAATTAGGATTGAGTAGGGATGTCACAGGAGGGACAGCAGTTGCAGAAACATCCAGAAGAAAATAGGGTGAAGGAAGACAATCCACAAAATCCTTGCTGGCCTGCTTGGCTGGTAGCCTCCGGAACTGAGTCAAGGGGGAAGGAGTAAAGGAAGGTCCCCAGGTTCCTGGCCGTGGAAAGAATGGTGGTAGCATTTACTGAAAATGGGAAGTTAGGGACAGGAGGAAAATGGAGACGAAAATATACAGTGATTAATTTCCTTCTGTGGAAAGCTGAGGGGAGTCAGAGGTTATCTTTGGCAGCTGGGGCACAGGCGCAAGACCTAAGCCATTTGGATAGTATAAACTAGATCTTTTAACCTGGAGAGAGTGGTGTGGTGCTTAAAAGGGGACTGAGAAAGTGAAGAGTCTCCCTGATAATGTTGGGGGACAGCAAATACCAGCGCAGCGTCCTCACCCGCCTCTGTCCGTAGGTGAAGCTGGCCGTGCTCTCTGTGCCCTAGACTTCCTGGGTTTTTTGCCAGCTTCCTGTGGCTGTTCTTCCAACTTTCCTGCCAATGAGCAGGCCACTTGATACCCTCTCGGTGAGTTTATTCTCTGCCTGAGTTTGCCAGAGTGGGTTTCTGTTGTTTGCAGTGGAGAACCCTTGAGTGGTACAAATGCTGCCTTTAGTTTTAAACAGACTGCATTTGGTTCATAACCAGATACCCAAATTGAAGTCTCCAGTGCATGACTTCAAATGTGGAATTCAAATTTAGGGTAGGAGTCGGGGCTAAGTCATAGAAATCATTAGGAGAAAAACTTTGCGAGGGCCTGAAAACAGGATGAGTGCAGAAGCTGGAGGAGATGGAGGAGCTCCCATATGGGGCAATCAAGAGCAGGGGCAAGGAAAAGACACAAGGACAAGAGGCAAGAGGGTGTGGAGGGAACCTGCCACCCGGCTACAGGCTCCTGCAAGTTTTCTTTCTTTTACTTTTTAAATTCGTTATTTTTATTTTCTGTTCATTGGTGTTTCGCCTGCGCGTGTGTCTGTGGGATGGTTCCAGACCCCTGGAACTGGAGTTCCAGATAGCTGTGAGCTGCCATGCGGGTGCTGGGAATTGAACCCAGGGTCCTCTGGAAGAGCAGCCGGTGCTGTTAACTGCTGAGCCATCTCTCCAGCTCCCTGTTAGATATCTCAATTGAGAATCTTTGGAATATCTAAGTATTCATAACACCAAATTCTCCTTCCTTCCTTCCTCCCCTCTTCTCTCCTCTCTCTCTCTCTCTCTCTCTCTCTCTCTCTCTCTCTCTCTCTCTCTCTCTCTTTCTTCTTGTGCATGTGTGTATGTATATGTGCATATTCATGGGGTTAAACCTGCATGTGAATGTTGCAGTCAGAGGTCAAACTTGAGTGTCTGGCTTTCTTAACTGGGGCTCTGGGACCCTTACACTTGTGGGGTAAGCAGTTTACTCTCTGAGCTGTCTCCTCAACCCCAAACACCAAATTTTAAATTCAAGAACTAAAAAACCGAATGCAGTATAAAATTATTATAACAAACTCTTACGAAAAAACATAATTAGAAATTGACTGTCATAAATAATAACAACAATAACTTGTTTTCTATTCTTTGAAATCATTCTCCAAGTATCAGAAGTCTATGAGTAAAGATCCCAGCTTTGAGAAAAAATCTCAACTGAACTGTAAGAAGGGATAAATGGTTTCCAGAGTACAGACCTGTCCTGTGCTAATAAGATTAAAGAGGTTCCCACCCTACCTTATGTCTTTCATATGTGTAAGTCAAACTCATAAAGCTTTCCTAGTGGGCGCAGAAAACTGTTCCATTTTCATGCAAACTGGAGAAGCAATCTCCTCCCGCCCATCATGGTGTTGTTAGAGCAGTCAGCTGTAACTTCAGGGTCCTTGTGGGTATAATAAAGCAATACCTTTGCCATTAAGCAGCCTGGAAATAATTTTATTAAAAATCAAGATATAAAATCAATCATTTGAGTTGGAGCAGGCCATCCCCTTTAAGGATAGTTGTATTGTGTTTGCATGCAAACACAATGCACATATGTCATGACTGTAGATATATAGTCACAAAGCTCTTCACATTTCCCTCCTTAGTTAACCTTTGCTTAGTGTGTTTAATAAGGCTGAGACTAGTCTATAACACCTGTTTCTGAGCATCGGTGAAGTCTTCCCAGTTAGAAGAGGACTTTTCACTTTCCTTATTTTTAAATTTTTTATTTTATTAATTCGTTTGGTTGGTTTTTAAAGACAGGGTTTTTTAGTGTAGCCTTGGCTATATTAGAGCTAACTCTGTAGACCAGGCTGGCCTTGCACTCAGAGAGATCCACCTGCCTTTGCCTCCCAAGTCCTGGAATTAAAGGCATATGTCACTGCCACCCTGTTATTTTTATTATTTGAATGAGGTGTGTGTGTGTGTGTGTGTGTGTGTGTGTGTGTGTGTGTGTGTGTATCTAAGTAAATGAACATTTCAAATAAGGCATTTCTATAATTAAACTGTGGTACTTCAAGTGTTGAAGAATCTATGATTGAATGCTATTCTACACGCTGGATGCATAGATTATTTTGAAACTGAAAGCTTCATCCCACAACAGCACCACTTTTGAGCCAGCCTATGAAATGCGGTATGACCCTTACACAGTTCATAGTGAAGAAGGCTTTACCCAATCAAGAACAAGAAGCCGTTCCTACAGAGGAGTTCAAGGTCCTTCAGGGTTAAAAGTTGTAGAGAACACATCTTGCTGTCCGTGCAAAGGGGTTGCTAATCTCATTTATCCATAATACAGTGCAAAACAGGGGTCTTTATGGTGGTCACACTACAGGTTTAGAAATGTTGGCATAAAAAAATCATGGCAAGCATTTCCCAAAGGCAGAAATATAAGTCTGTAACTGTATATAAGAATAAGAATATTTAAACCTACTGTACCCCACAATGTCTGTGCAAGGATGCTTGCCGCCATTTTGTTTCTAATTGCCTCAGTCTTGGCAACATCTCAGATCTCCTTCAGTAGATGAATGGACACACTAAATACCATTGCTAGCAAAGAAGTGAGCTACGGAGTCATGAGGAGACATGGGGCTGGCAGGCACAGGGCACAGAGGATGTGGCTCACTAAGTAGCTAGCCTAGTAAGCCTAGAGTAATAGGTTCAATCCCTAGTACTACAGAAACTGGGTGTGGCATTGCACACCTGCAATCCCAACATTAGAGAGGTAGAGGCAGGAGGAGCAGAGATTCAAACTCAACCTCAGCTACACGGCAAATCGGAGGCCAGGCTGGACTACTTAGGACTCTGTTTTAAAAAGGTGTATAGATAGGTGTCCAGAAGGTCACCGACAAGATGGTGCCTCCGGTTCAGGTCTCTCCCCGCATCAACCTCAGGCAATACTCTGCTCTGGTCCTTGGCTTGGCAGAGGAGGCGAGGAGGGTAGCATCACAGGAAAAGATGAGCTAAAACAGGCTGAGACAGAACAGGGGAAGCTCAAGATGACAGCATCCTCCACTGAGGTGCTACAGAGCTTGCCTTTCTCTAGTTGCTGAAGACAACAGCCTTGTTGTATAGAAAACACTCATGTGCACACACACACACACACACACACACACACACACACACACACACACACGGGAAGCCATACAGAGGAGACTTACGTGCATATTAATGTGAAAAATCCTACTATAATATACACTGTATAATTCTAAGTATACAACACTGTATCTAGTTGAAAGACAGAACTACAGAGACAATAAAAAGATCACACCAAAGGTTTGTGGGAGAGAACAGTAAATATACAGACTGTGAAAGATGTATTTACATATCTTGTAAAGTGACACCTACTCTGTGTCATAAAGATGGGTACAGATCATCATCATTGCTCAGAGCCATAGAATGTGCAGCACTAAGAATGACCCCAAACATACCTTGGGACTTTGTGGGTGAGAGTGGCAAGTGGATTGTAAAAAATAAATGAAGCACTTTAGGGAGAAAGGTTGGACCTGGCAGGGTATGCACTGTAGGAACTGGGCCCAAATGCAATATCAAAGAAAACAGAAATTAGTAGAGATTAGTAAAGAAGAGAATAGAAAGGGGGAAAGTTAAAGCAAGGGAATAGTGGGCTGGGGAGAGCTCAGTGGTAAAGTCACTAGCTGCTCTTCCAGAGGGCCAAGCACCACATGGTGGGTCACAACTGTTTGTAACTCCAGTTCCAGGGATCTAACACTCTCTTCTGACCGTTGTGGGCACTGAATGTATGCAGACAAAGCACACATACTACACATACACACACGTGCACACACATACATATATATAAAATGAGGAGGTAGTGTTTAATAATTCAATCATTCAAGAGGCTGAGGCTAGAGGATCACAAGTCTGAAGCCAGCCTGAGGTATGTATATGTACACTGCCTCAAAACAACAACAATAAGTTGGTCAACAGAATTCAAATAAAGGCCAGCCTGGTCTACATAGTGAGTTTCAGGACAGTCAGGGCTATACAGAGGAACGCTGTCTTGAAAAAAACAAAAACAACAACACCCCCCCCCGAAAGAAAGAATTCAAAATAGAAAAAAATTGTGGTTTTTTTCAAAGATTTGTTTTTATTTTATTTGTATTTGTGCCTGTGCACATGTGCGCACGCACGTGTGTGTGTGAGTGTGTGTGTGTGTGTGTGTGTGTGTGTGTGTGTGTTCGCATCACTTGTGTGCCTGGCACTTATAGAGACTATAAGAAGGTGTCATAGTCCCTGGAACTGGAGTTATAGATGTGCAAACCATCAGGCAGGTGATAGGAACTGAACCAGACCCTCTTCAAAAAGAGCCCGTGCTCTTAACCCCCTGAGCCATCACTCCAGCCCCCAGAAAAAATATTTAAAAATAAACAATGTAGATAAGAAAGGCATATGAACAGGACTCCTTTAAACAACTGGCAGAGACCCAGGATACTCAACGTTTCTGACAGGGATAACTATAAGATCCTTAGCCTGTGAGTATCTTTACCTCAGAAATTTCACCTTGAGTACTAAGCCCAGAAGAAATCATCTGAGCTTTACCTGCAGGGCAGTTGCCTGAAAATATTTTTTAATATCACAAAATCATATTTCAAAAAAAACCCTTATGTGCAATTAAAGGATCATGATTATACAAGTTCTAGCTGTAAGCTGAAATACCATTCAGTTATAAAAGTAACTCTTATGTAAGTAAGAAACTGTTTAAATATGCAGAAAAATGTTGCCATTTTATTAAGTGAAAAATATTACAAAATAGTACTGTTGTATAGTCTTGAGATTTCAAAGAGACCATAATCTGTATGTGACTCTACATATGAAAAAAAGCAAAAACTATCTGCTGATGCGTTTGTAATGGTCACTTCTAGGTTCTGGGGTTATAGAGGGTATTTTATTCTTACAGTATTTCCTACTTTGATACGGTGTATATGTGACTTTGGATCTGTGTTTAAAACAAGCAAAAGAGGCCAGATGAGATGGCACATACCTTTAATCCCAGCACTTGGGAGACAGAAGCAGGTGGATCTTTGCTAATTCGAGGCCAGCCTGGTGTACAAAGTAAGTTCCAGGACAGCCAGGGCTACACAGAGAAACCCTGTCTTGAACAAACAAAATAAAACAAAACAAAACAACCGAAAAAAACTAAAACCAAAAGGAAATGCCCAACACTTAGTTTGTGTTCTATCTTGATTCAGTTATGAACCAGGTAACTAGGCATAACATCACGTTTGCCATCCCAGCATTTGGGAAGTAGAGGCAGGAAGATTGGGAATTCAAGGGTATCCTCAGCTGTGTAGCAGTCTGAGTTCACCTGGTACCAGTTAAGAGTTCATTTCAAAAAAAAAAAACAACAAAATAAAACACCGTCAACAACAAAAATTATGACCCAACAGCTTTTCTGTTGGGGCAGGTGTGGAGTGTGGGGGCTATGGGGGGTGTGGGTGAGGACTGTGTGTGAGGTGTGTGGAAGGGGACAGGTGGTGGGCTGTGGTGTGAGGGTGGTAGGGGAGGGGAATTGGATACTGAGGGCTTAAATTGCAAAACTCATCTCTCTAAGGTCCTTCTAGAGGATTAGTTCTGCTGAGTCAGAACCATGGTCATTAAACTCTTGCAATGATTTTTGACTAATGTGCTCCAGTTTGGGAGCAGCGTTGACAATAGAGCAGTCTGTGTATAATAAGTACCCAGTTCTGTCTACGTGGGGCTCTGGGCTCTAAGCTGCTCATTGTTGTCTTTGCATTAAAGGACACACTAGAGAGAGTGTGAGGACAGATGATATGAGGGTGAGCTCGGTCCTAGTGCTCATCATTGGGAAAAGCAGATCGTCCCAAGAGCGGTCTGCTGCCACTCCCCCCACCCCACCCCCGTGATGATATTTATTCTTTTTGAAACTATGTTTTTTTAAAAAATTATCTACATATCGTTTTTAAATCATACGTGTCTGTGCATATGAATGTAGGTGCCTGTGGAGTCCAGAAGAAAGGATTAGATTTTCTGGAAATAGAGTTAGAAGTGGTTGCAAGCCACCTAATGTAAGTGTTCTATCTTGATTCAATTATGAACCAGGAACTAAGTTCAAGTCTTCTGCTAGAGCAGTGGTTCTCAACCTGTGGGTTACAGCTCCTTGGGGGGTGGGAGGTGTCAAACAATCTTTCATAGGGGTCACATATCAGATATCCTGCATACCAGATATTTACATTGTGATTCGTAACAATAGCAAATCTACAGTTATGAAATAGCAATGAAGATAGTTTTATGGTTGGGGGTCACTACAACTTGAGGAACTTTATTAAAGGGAGGATTTATTTAGGAGGATTGAGAATGGCTGTGCATGCTTTTAACGGTTGAGCTGTCTCTTTAGCCCTAACATTTATTTATTCATTATAGAAACAAATTGGCGGTAATACTGGTCCTGTCTTCATATTCTATTGGCATTTAGTGTAAGGTTCATGGCAACTGTGCATATTTTGTATAAAACCTAGTAACATTCATTAGTCTAGAGCCAGGAGATGTACTTTCAGAAGGAAATATCTCAGGATGTGTGTGGTAGCATGTGTCTTGAGTATTGGCACTCAGGAGGCAGAGGCAGGTAGATCTCTGGTAAGTCTGAACTAGCCTGTCTCTAAAACTACAAAAAAGGAAACTTTTTCATTTGGGGGATAGGCTCTCACATAGCCCAGGCTGGCTTGGAACTTTATATGTAACCGAGGATGACCTTGAACTTGTGGCCCTCCTTCCTCTAATTCCCAACTGCTGGGATGGCAGGCATGCAGCACCACAACTCATTTATGGACCCCTGGGGTGCTGGGGGGTTGTCAAACCCAGGACTTTGTACATGCCGGCAAACACATCTACCAACTGAGCTAAACCCACAGCCCCTAGGAGGAAACTTGAAAGAGCTGGAAAGATTTCTGTGCTTCCAAAGGATGGGTTCTTTTCCCCTCTTCACTAAGTAGAAAGGGAAGAATTAAGAAGTACCACACAGACAAAAACACCCTCTGAAGACAATATTATAGCATTTCTCAAAAGTATAAAGGCTGCTGTACAAAATACATAAGAGCTTTCTTTTTCTCGAAGAAATGGAGGGTTTTTTTTGGGGGGGGGGAGTTCTCAGTTACTGAATGCCTCCCTATGTCTATCATGCCCCGTCTCTAAATATTAGCACAGCTCACCTCCAGAATTGTATATCACCACTATCTAACTACAGAGTGTTCTCATCTCGCTCACCCACCCAAAGAAACTGTGTGCCCATTAGCAGTCCTTCCTCAATACCCATTGTGTCCAGAGGTGGTCACTGCTCCATCTCTGTCCATGGATTTAACTGCTCTTGCCATTTCATATGAATGGAAACAATTCTACACACCACTGTATAGATGCAGCAGCAGCAGCAGCAGAACATTTGAGTTATTTCCAATGTTTGCCCATTATGAATAATGCAGCTAGGAACACTAGGTCTTGCATGTACATGTCCCTATAGATGTGGAGTTGCTGGGTCATCAGGTAACAATCCTATGATTAACAGTTTGAGGAATACTCTGGCATTAGCTTTTAAGGGTCCTAGTTGCTAACTCACAAGTTTATTCTTCCTCTGTTCTCTCTCTCTCTCTCTCTCTCTCTCTCTCTCTCTCTCTCTCTCTCTCTCTCTCCTTGACAAGGTTTCTTTATATAGCCCCTAGCTATCCTGGAGCTTGCTATGTAGACCAGGATGTCCTTGAACTCATAGAGCTCCTCCAGCCTCTACCTTCCCAGTGCTAGGATTAAAGGTATGAGCTTAATCAACATAAACTAGTTTCAGGAACATTACTTGTGGCTTCATAAGCCTTTACAGAATTGCCTCGTTTTTTTCTCTTCTTTAGAGCCCAGGCTGACCTTGAACTTGTCACATAGTGAAGATGACCTTGAGCTCCTTATCTCCGACTTCCTCCTCCTGAGTACTGGACTCTCCACCTGCCTTTGTCACTTCTGCTTCAGACCTTCCTGACCCCTCAGTCCCTTTTATTTTGGCTCTACTTTTGTAGCCTACTAGACAATTCGTACTCTGACTTCATTTGACTGCAAGTCTCTGTCTCCTCGCGCCAGTTAGCTCAAGCATAAGGATATTAAGAAAGACACATGATAAGGTCATGGGGGTATTAAAGAGGACACAGGTCACAGCTCAGCGGGAAAGGGCTTGTCCAGAATGCTCAGGGCTCTGTTTAATCCCCAACACTGTAAACAGAGAACAGATAACAGAAGCATCTTCTAAAAATCCATCAAAAGAAACCCTAATGGGCTAGCTTCACCAAAAACTAATGCTGAAAGCTAGTTCTCAGGAGAGAACCACTCAGAGGTGCTTCTGCACAATCCATCAGTTAAAATACACAACGCTTCACCGATTTCATCAAGAAAATAGAGGTGGGCCACACCCCTTGCTGCTTTCCTACTAGGTCTCTCTTGGTTTTCGTGGCTCCTCTGTAGGATAGAATGGCTGTGCCAGCACCCTGTCACCAATAGAAGGACTGACTGTTCCAGTATAGCCGTCCCCTAGTTCTCACTCACCTCATCATCTCCATCTTCCCGTTCCTCCTTCCTTTTCTTGGGGGTGAGGTTGGGGGGGGGGAAACAAACTATAAAATAAAACAACAAACCTTAACAAAACAAGTTAACGAGCCAATGAGATGGCTCGGCAGGCAAAGGCTCTTGCTGCCAAACCTGCCAACCTGAGTTTTGTCCACAGATCTACAACGTGGAAGAAGAAAGGGGACTCCTGAAAACCACCCCGTGACCTTTATACGAGCTACGGTATCACACCCATACACACCCACCCTCTTCCTACACACAATACACAATAAATAAACACTGTGTACTTAGTACGACAGGTACAAAACATTTGTATAAAGAGCACAGAGGGCAAGATAACAGCAGAAGTGTCTCTGCCCCAAAAGGCTTTTAGACCGACTCATAGACCAGAAGAACAGGCGGTCTGTGAACTGACTGCCCTAGAATCAGGTCATGCCTCTAGTCCTCTCAGCCATGAAATCAGACTGGGATCACATGATGTAAAACATACTTGCTGGGTCTACTACTTTAGAAGGAGCCTAAAGTAATACAGTGCCCACTAGATTGACACTACTGGAAGAGCCTGGGACAGGAGGTGATGGTAGTTGATTTACTTTGTTGTTCTGGTAGTATAGCCCAGGCTAGCCTCAGATAGCCCAGGCTGGCCTCAGACACTCTCTGTAGATGAAGATGATAGTGAACTCCTTCAGCTTCCTGCTTCTACTTTCCAAAAGCTAGGACCACAGGCCTGCATCGCTCTGCTAGGCTTGGGTTTTTTTTTTTTAATTAATATTTAAGTGAGAATGAATCACCACTTTTACAACAATCCACTTCTGACTTAGGTTGTAGCAGTTCTGCTAGGACATCGCTTCTTGTAATCAATCCCAGTTTTCTGCACTGTGATCAAAGACAAGGCAAGCCCTCCATCCACACATTGCTCAACTACCACCTCCTTGTGATTGACCCAGGTTGGATTAAGCATCCATAGGAAAGAAAGGCAAGTTGCCTGGTTGGCTACTGTGAACAGCAAAGGCTGGAAACAGGAACTAGTCCTTCAGAAGTCCCATCTCTGTTCCCATTGAGGCCTTTCCATTCCTTTTTCATGTCACCCACCCTATTTCCTAAGATCCAAAGGGTCAGACTCATAGCCAAGGTTCCCAGGGTACAACAAAGTCCACGATTTTCATGTCTACTTTCAACATATCACAGCTGGAACAGAACAGGAAGTTTCACGAGCCAAAAGTCAAGCTTCAGGATGGGTGGAAGACTGGCCTACAGTCCTGTCTTTCTGTAAGAATATAATCCAGAGATACAAGGCTATTTTTAGGGGGGAAATGCAGGCTTGAGAATGTTAGGGTGGGAAGTGGCTTTTGAAATAAAAGTATACACTCTTATCATTAATAAAACAACTTTCCAGAACATTATATCAGGAATATATGTTTATATTTTTTTCCATTGAGCTTCATGAAAATATCTGTGTGGAGGGCTGTCCTGATTTCTAAAGATCACAATTCATGCTCTGCCTTTCATCTTTCTTTCTTTCTTTCTTTCTTTCTTTCTTTCTTTCTTTCTTTCTTTCTCTTTTTGTTCCTTTGAGTTTTAAAAAATATACTTCCCTGTGGCTAATGTCAAGTTTGCATTTCTCAGATTGTTTGGACACACTCCAAAAGAAATATCTCAGTCATATCTTTAAAGAAAAAGGCACTTAGTACATACGTCTAGAAGCTAAAACGCTGCCAGAGGCAAGGGATGGGAACTGTGACAGAGGACAGAGACAAGCTTCAAGTTCTATGAGCAAACTTCTGAGCAGACTTCTGGGCCTTAGCGTTTCGTGAATATGAGATGGCTAAGTCAGTTGTGAAAGACTCAGACCCAGAATAAATCAGAAAAAAAAAGTTATTTTCGTGGATTTTGTACTACCTAATTGGAAATGCATTGTTCCCAAGTCAGCTGCAACACAATCATTTGTTTGCTTTATGGCCACCTACCACCCTGCATTGTGAGTTTGTTCCACAGCAGTCCAGTGTAGTGGGAAGACACAGAACTGAGAGACTAGACTCAGACTCAGCGTTCTGAAGGCAGAAAGCTCTGGAGTATCACAGGGGGCTTTCTCAGTGTGGCTGGCTACCCTTAGCGACGTTCCTTGGACAGGCTGGCTTTTGGCCAACTGAGGAGTTGTGTGGATTTTGCAGTCATAGAGCACTTTGGGTTACTTACTATTTAGATTCCTAAATATATTCCAAAGAAGCTGAGTTCTCATCCATAAGATGGGTATAAAAGGTGACAGGATGAGGGTTTGGGGTTTCAGTGAAGTGAAGTGAAGTTTTGGAGTGGTACTACATGCTAAGTTGGTGGAATACATCTTTAATCCCATCACTGGGAGACAGAGGCAGGCAGGCTTCATAGCAAGTTCTAGGCCAACCAGAGTTACATAGTGAGAGCCTGTCTTAAAAAAAGAGGGAGGGAAGTTATGGACTCAGTCAAGTGTGGTAGTTGGTGCATGCCTATAACCCTGCATTTGGGAAACTGAAATTGATGCATCCAAGATCATCTTGGGCTACACAGTGAGACCCTATCTCAAAACAAAACAAAACAAAACAAAATAACAAACAGAGCCAGGAAGTATGTGGACTCAGGAAGGGGACCGCTGGACTTGGAGTCTCAGTTCTCTTCCTGCTGGCCATGCAATGTTGACAAGTCAATCGACTGCTCTCAGTTTCCCTATCCATAATGATAGTGGCGAAATAGTCCTTATTATGGTAGTGGTACTCTATCAGTTACATTTGTTCACTTAGATGGGGAATATGAGCTCAGATCAGACTGGAATGGGTTTGCTTTACCCTGTTGATCATATGCATGTGTTGCTGCTACAGTAAAATGTTATCTATATAAGATAAATAATGTGTGCATTTGTTAGATAAGTAAAGTAGAAAATAAATTTGGGCTGGTGATCAATCCTAAAATTCTGTATCATCCTCAGATAAGAAAAGATCCAAATGCTAGGAACAGCATCAAATTGAGGTCTAATTAAATAAAGCAGGTTGATTGTGGTATGAAGTACTACAGCCATTTTAAAATGAGACATCTGTACTGGAGAGATGGCTTGGTGGTTAAGAGCAACTGCTACTCTTCCAGAGGATCCAGATGCAGTTTCCAGAACTCACATGGATGTTCACAAACATCTGTAACTTCAGTTCTAAGGGATAAGATGATCTATTCTAACCTCATCACTAGGCATACATGTAGTGTCATATACATACATTCATACATACATGCAAGCAGACCATTCACACTCATAAAGTTAAATAAGTAAATAAAGGCTTTAAAGATATAAAACAAATATACATGTACACACACACACACACACGCATATATTATATTCCTATGTTATATTAAGAGGAAGCAAATCCCAGTATAGCATGTGTCTTAGGACACATGTGCTATGAAGAGACACCATCACCAAGACAAAAGAAAGAATTTAATTGGGGGCTTACTTACAATTTTAGAGGCCTAGATCATTATCATCATGGAGGGGAGCATGGCAGCATACAGGTAGATATGGTGCAGGGCAGTAGTTGAGAGCTTTACATCCGGATCCACAGTCAGCAGACAGAGAGCCATTGGACCTACCATGACCTTTTGAAACCTCAAATCCCACTCTGAGTGACACACTTCCTCCAACAAGGCCACACCTCCTAAGCCTTCCAATCCTCTCAAACAGTTCACCAACTGGGGAGTAATACTGTATGCAAATACATGAGCCTATGGGGGCCATTCACTCTCTCTCTCTCTCTCTCTCTCTCTCTCTCTATCTAAGATTTATTTATTTTATGTTTGTGAGTACACTGTTGCTATACTTCAGACACACCAGAAGAGGGCATCAGATCCCATTACAGATGGTTGTGAGCCACCATGTTGTTGCTGGGAATTGAACTCAGGACCTCTGGAAGAGCAGTCAGTGCTCTTAACCACTGAGCCATCTCTCCAGCCCAGCCATTCTCATTCAAATCACCATACCATGTGTGCAGATTATTATGAGTACTAACATTTACTAACCATTTTCTGTGCATTGGGTAACATTTTAAGAGCTTTACATACATTAACACCTACTCTCCATATTAAGGAAGAATTCTTTTTTTCATTATAGAAATGGAGAAAACTGAGCTTCAAGGACTTAATTCACTTGTCAGAAATCATACACTAGTGGGCTGATGAGCTCGAGCCTGTATTAGATCAGTCTTTTTCCAGTATCCATTTATTAATTACTATGCAAAGCTAATCTCCTAGTGGGATGCTTGAATTGTATACAAATACAACTGTGTGCATGGGCTGGGAATATGGTTCAGTTGGTAGAGAGCTCACCTCCTGTGCTCATAGCCCTGGGTTCTAGGTTCAGTCACAGTATCCTGTTAATGAGGAATAGCAGTGCACATCTGGGATCCCATCACCAGGAGATGGAGGCAGGAGGGTCCGAAGTACTGTTGCTAGGTATCAAGTTCAAAACTAGCCTGGGATCCATGAGACACCTCTCTCAAAAGCAAACCAACAAAACAAAACAATAGCAACAAAACAAAACAAAAACACCAAACAATGCATGTATATAGAGAAGAAAGGAAGGAAGGAAGGAAGGAAGGAAGGAAGGAAGGAAGGAAGGAAAGAAGGGAGGGAGGGAGAAAAGAGCCTGAAAACTCATGGAAACAAAAGGGAGACTCCCACCTTTTGCCCTTTTGATACTGAGCCTTGGCTTTTAGCTGCTGAACCTAACTGCTCTCCAGCCTAAAACTTTCTCTTTTTGGGACATACACTTACTTGTATATGGTTTGAATTATTTTATGACAATATAAATATAAATTCACACAGCTACCTTTGGAATAAAAATATCATCATAAAGTAAATTAATTCATTTGACTCATGAGGACTTAATTGCGAGACAGAATTATTTCATGCTTTACAAATATCAAATGACCTCATCATAAAAGGCTCTGCTTTGCTGATGAGAAGACAGAGATAAATTATCCCCTGGCTAGTAAGATGTACAGTTTGGACTGAGTGTGGCTGCAGATGCTGTGTGTGCCATGCACATATCATACATGCACATGTGTGTGAACTGAGCCCCCAAAAGTTGCCACGCATTTTCAAATACCAGATCAAGCCATAGGAATACCCTGTACTGGGTGGTTAAAAACAGTCTTTGGAATTACGGGGACACAAACACAACCTCAACATCTACTAATTACAGTGGTCTGGGGTTAGCTCATTAACAATTTTCATTTGAGGACCCTTAATATAAAAATTGGAGGTACTATTGATTTCCATCTCACAAGGGTATAGTGAAGATAAAAAAATATTAGTACAGACAGCATGCTTAGCACAGAACACATTTTTTGTTTTTGGAGTCAGGATCTGTTATGCAGCTCTAGCCGTCTTGGAATTCACACTATGTAGACTAGGTTGGCCTCAAACTCACAGAGACCCATCTGCTTCTGCTTCCCAAGAGCTGGGACTAAAGGCATGCAGTACCACACTTAGCCAGAACCCATCTTATTAAAAGGAGTAGATCAATATTAATCAATATTATTTTTTTGCCTTTTGTGGGGGCTGGGGTTGCCCTTGTTTGGTACATGCAAGGTCCTGGACTTGATCTTAGAACTGAAAGAAAAAGTAGATCCATTTATTATAGAGGTGTTTCCTTCCCAACCTGCCCCCCTCTGAATGTGTGTGTATGTGTGCATGTGTGTGTTTATCGGCTGGAAGTAGTCTGTAACGTGTCTTCCTCATTGGCCATCTACCTTAGTTTTAATTGTTTCTTTCTACCAGTATGAACCTGCCTCATACATGCTAAGCAACACTCTACCACTGTGCGACGGTCCCAGTCCTTAACCTTAGTTTTTGAGAACATGCCTCTGGATAAAGCTGAAGGTCACCAGTTTAGCTAGACTGGCAAGCTCCAAGCACCCTCCTGTCCTCACCACCCAGAGCTGAGGCATCCAGCTGTTTTGGTGGATTAAACTCAAATGCTCACATGAAGTGCAGAGTCAGCACTTTATGCTAACCGAGCCACCTCTCCAGGTCCCTTCGCAATTTCTATCAATGTTGGGGGGGGGGGGTGTCGATTTTTTTTTTCTTTCATCTTGATTTAGACTTAAAAGTTCATGTCTTTGGTCTAATAATTCTACTGTAAACAATTTGCCTATTCTTGTATTTTTTTTTTCTTTAATGCACCAAGGTATTTGCCTAAAATGATCATTGGGGTGTTGCTAATCAAACAGTGAATAGCCATTGATACAAACTAGAGTGTGATACATCTCTATAGTAACATTTGGGGGACCCTAAAGTGTCAAAGAGCAGACTTCTTCCCTGCTGAGATTCTGAACAAAGTGAGAGAAAACGAACATCCAATGAGGCTTCCGTTAGATGCTGCACTGTATGCTGTTTCCTATTAAGCAGGGAGAAAGAGACTTCCTCCTGTTGAAACCCAGAGGTACATGGGTGTCACCAGTCAGGTACAGGGAGCAGAGATCCTCCAAGCCTCCTGGATCTAAAGAGAAGAGTTGATCAAGGCACACAGTTTGTCCTCCTGAACTTGATAATCAGATAGGTGATGCTCAGCCCAGGGACATAAAGGGACAGCCAGCCCCTCTCCCCCATGGTGCTGAGCACCCCAGAGTGAAGCTGAGTGCTTCTCACCAGGAAAGTCTGTTCTCCTCTAAGAAAGACAAGGACATTAAAGGAAGGGAGGAGATCTTTGATGCATGTAAGGTGGTATTTTGGATGGAAAATGCGATGCAGAAAATGAATATAGCAAGATCTCCTGTAAAGTTTTAAGAAGACATAACAAGCTATATAACCACATATAAAAACCAGTCACCACGGCTGCGCTTTTGGAATGTATTGAAGGCGAGGGAACATTTTACTTTTCCCTTACCTACCCCCTTTTTGTCTACTGTTTTAGTCTTTACCCGATGTATATATTACTTTTATTTCTAAAAATATGGCTAAGCATTATTGAGACCGAGAGACTGAGAACCACTACTGAGGTGGGTTTTTTTGTTTTGTTTTTTTGTTTTGTTTTTTTTAATAGCTCTTTGGAAAAAAAAGTATAATAAGTGTCATTTTTAAAAAAATACAAACAAGATAGCGTTAAGAAAGTTCTCTCTCTAGTTTTGGGAGTCCTAATGAACTATAATCACAGAGACGCCAGACTAGTCAAAATTGGAAGAAAGAGCTATAATCACAGGAAAAGAACTCTCTCCACAATTTGAAGGATCCCAGAAAAAGCAGCCGTAATGACAGCAGGGCTGACTTCAGGAAAAGCAGAAACAGGAGCAGCTGTGGTGGCGCCTACAGTGGGTGGGATGCGTGGCAGCAAGAAATGACGCCGGAGAGCCTGTCACCCAGGACCCAAGGACCCCCGGAGAAGGGAGGAGAGAAGACCTAAAGTGCAAAATCAACAAGACTCAAATCTAGGAGAAAACACTGACTGCCGTGGTTGTGACTCATGACCCCGCTGGTCCTCTCGGCTAGAGTGACCTGGGAGACACACAGTCACGGTTGTGTAACTGAAGCCATGGTTGGAGACGCTGGAAGCATGATGGAGCAGTTTTTCCTCACAGCCCCAGGTGGTCAAAAGGTCAGTGTGACTGAGCCTGTAAGGAGGTCAGGCCACTTACTGTAGCCTTGGACATCTCTCCTTGCATTTGCCGAAACTCCAGCAACGGACTCATTACAAGGCTTGCATGTGGCCTAATTCCTTGTCCCACTCTGTCACCAGAACAGACCCTGTAAGAGAATTCCAAAGTACAGTGAACTCATGTTGCAATCTTGCACAGATCACAGACTAGGTACTTTAGGACCCAAATTCCTTAAACAGTTCTGTTTTACTACAGACTTCACATTCCAGCCTGTTGTTTGAAGTGCTTGCAGCTGCCCTTGTGAGGCCTTTCTGACTGTTCTCAGCCGTGAAATGCCCAGAACAAAGATGTTTCTTAAACTTCCCTGCTCACGAAACGAAAGCAGCCATTGTATAATGAAGTTCGGAGCTCCAAGGCTGAGTAGCCCCCGAAGATCGCCCTGCCTGAGGTCACTACTCGGGCAGACACAGGGATAGTGGGGAAAAAAATTTCTCAGTCCGGAAAATGAGTGTGAGGGTTAGTCAGCAGTTAGATGGGCTCCTACGTCCATGAGGTTGTAACTTTATCTTGACAACATGGTCTTTCCTGGAAGAGACTTGAGCAGCGAATTTATCATTTTATAATTTGTGGCTTAACTTTGAGCCATACACCAAGCGGCTGTGTTGGTCTGAGCCACTTTGGACTCATTCTAAAGCCCAGGAGACAGAAAGAGACCACTTCAAACTTGAGGCCCCCAAACTCCTGGGGGGCGGGGGGGTATAACTGTGGGCGCATAAAGGGCAGGGTTTCTGCATTGGTTTTCTTAGGAAATGTATGGAACCTGGACCGCGTCTTTGTGTCTTTGTTTTAGATTTGGGGAGGGAGCAGACTATGATAGTTATTGGAGCCTGGAAGGGGGAAGGGGCCGCTCCTATCTGGTGACAGCGGGTTTTCATATATTCCAGGGTCCCCCTGGGAAATGAGAAGTTGGAAGCAGAGAGGGGGGAAATGGGTGGAGAAATGGGAAGCCAAGGGAAGGGAGGAGTGCCAGAGATAACTGCTGACTTCACAGTTTTCCACCGGGGCCTGCCCTGCCTACCTCTGTTGACATCAAAGCTTTCCCAGCGCCTTTGCGTGCCTGCTCAGTCGGCCCTGCCTGCTGCCACCCCGGGAAGAACTGGCGTCTAGCCCTGCAACAAAGCGGAGGACAAATTTTCTGCAAGGAGTCTCTCATCAAAAACACCCGCCCCCTTCCAGTTCTGTGCAATAGCCCTGCATCGCCAGGCCGGGGGTTCAATAGTCGGCCTTGTACAAAGACAGCTTTTACAGGGAGGTCTCCAGGAACGTGGGCAGCTTCCCAAGGTGTCTCACGGGTTCTGGGCAGCGCTGTCTGTCTGTGGGCCGATGGGTGTGTCTTTTGCAATCCTGTTGGGGCGCCTGGATTTGGGAAGTCTTGGCTCCTCTCCCCAGAGCGATGCAGGGCATCGGATTATTGCTGGCAGCTGCCTGCTGCCATTCCATCTCCTTTCTCTGCTCCCCCTGCTGGGATTTACAGGTTTTCATCTCCTTCTCTAGTCTTCCCTACTCTGGGACTGACTGATCTCTCCCAAGGGAAGCAGCAAAGGAAATAAGTTGACCAGGCTTGTCTACCCTTCCTATAGCCCCACCCCGACCCGCCCGCCACAAATCTACTTGTAGCTGGAAACCCGGGATCAAAAGGAGTCCTCACTGGGGGATAGCAGTCACCACTGGGTCCACATGTTAAAACCAAGAGGACAGGTTTGAAACATAGAGGATGTTTCACAGACAATGTGGGGGAAAAAGGTTACATTAACCATCTCCTCAGGCTCATCGGTGTGAATTTGAAGATAATCCCAGGGTGGGTAGCAGGTTCCTCGGAAAGCAGTTGGAAGTGTCTCTAACTTGAGTTCAGTGGGAGACAGAGTGCATGCTCAGCTTATAGGTCCCTTTCTCAACAGCCAACAATTAAAAAGGGGCAGGGGAGTTCCTGTAATTGGCTATAGGTTATCGCTTAAAGGCTGCCAACATTTTCTGCCTTTTGAGCTCACTGTAAGCTCTCACAGGCCTTGAGAAAGTTCCTAGGAGGATAGAGGTTGGACTCTTCTCAAACATGGCCACCCTGAGGACTGACTGTTTGATATCTGCTGTGGCCAAATGCAAACATGGACTGTAGGGCATTTTGGAAAACAACATAATATTAGAAATGGCACATTTCAGAGAAGAAACTGATGTGTGGGGTGCCACAAACTCTACCTGCAACACCAGGGATGTTAAAAACAGAAAAATGAGGGCAGGAAAGATGACTCAGTGGTTAAGAGCACTGACTACTCTTCCAGAGGCCCTGAGCTCAATTCCCAGCAACCATATGGTGACTCACAACCATCTGTAATTTGGTCAGATGCCCTCTTCTGGTGTGTCTGAAGACAGCAACAGTGTACTCACATACATAAAAATAAATAAATAAATCTAAAAAAAATAAAACAGAAAATGAGAACTTATAAATGCTGGTTATGGGATGGTGAGATGGCTCAATGGGTAAAGACTTTTGCCATCAAGCTAAGCACATGGGTTGGTTCCCTAGAATCCATGGATGAGGACTAACTCCAACAAGTTGTCCTCTGACCTCCACACATGCACACATACAAGTAAATGTAATAAAAATTAAAGTTCTCACTACCTGAGTTGGCCATGGTGACACACGTTTTTACTTCCAGCACTCAGGACATTGAAGCAAACAGATCTCTGAGTTCGAGACTAGCCTGGTCTACAGAGCGAGTTCCAGGACAGCCAGGGCTACACAGAGAAACCCTATCTTGAAACACACACACACACACACACACACACACACACCACCTCAAGGAGTTAGTACCTGTCTCAGTTTGTAACAAATGGATGCATGAGGACCCAGAGCCAGTCAGGTAAACCACTAGAAGCCTGGCACTCAGGATGGAGAGGCAGGATGAGGCATTTGACCCAACTTGGGGTATATAGCAAGATACCATGTCCATATTTAAAAAGGAAGGAAAAGAAAAGAAAAGCAAACTCCAAATGAGAGTGTTCCGCTAAGCCAGGCTTACTAGAAGTGATGCATTACCCTCCAATGGTCAGGGTAGGAAAACTGCCTGGCTTTCTAGACGCAAATGGTCTCTTCCCAGTCTGTCAACACCTTTGAAACAGATTCAAATGCTTTTTGGAGAGCAATCTCGATTCAGCTTGCAGGCATTCTCAGGGCCCCTTTCCAAGAAGAAATGGACTGGCATGCTGTCTGGGCTGGACCTAAATCAGCTCTGCCTGCTTGGGAGTGTAGGTTCTCTCCTGCTGCCTGTCTGATGGCTAAAGCTTCAGACTCTCCCTCCTCAGTCAGCACCTGTAAATCCCCACAGCGCTGGCTCTGCTCATAGGCCTTAATCTTTAGCTCTCATGTAGCTGAGACAATTCTTTTTATAAGGAGACATTAAGGCTATATTAAGTTTCTCTCCCCAGATTCTCTTTCTCTGGCTTTTGTCACCGCCCTTGTATTTTATTTACTACATCTCTCAAATGACCTGGATACTCAGGGACACAAGGGAAACTTGGTCCCAGCCTTCATGATCTTTAAAGGCTGTTGGCAATTATGATCATGTTATAACTGTTGTGATTATAAAAAGATAAAGTGATATAAAAATATGTTCTATGAGGGTGTGGTAAGGTGTGGGGGAAAGGGATGTCTCAGCGGGCCCATGCCGAGGCATCCCTTCCCCCTAAGGGACCAGTCACAGGACAGTATAGTATAGAATAGAGTTTATTTAGGGCATGGGGAGGGGAGTTAAGAGAGTAGTAGAGGCAGAGAAAGGCAGAGAGAAGGAGAGAGTAGAGAAGTAGAGGCCGGCCATGACCATGTTGGGGTGGGGGGCAGTCGGGAATGGGGAGAGAGGGGGAGCAAGAGGGCAAGAGGCGAGAGAGAGAGAGAGAGAGAGAGAGAGAGAGAGAGAGAGAGAGAGAGAGAGAGGCGCAAGAGAGAGAGAGGCAAGAGAGGCAAAGGGAAGCAAGAGTAAGAGAGGGAGGGGCAAGCAGCCCCTTTTATAGTGGGCCAGGCCTACCTGACTGTTGCCAGGTAACTGTGGGGTGGAGCTTAGACAGAATCCTAACAATAATCATGTTAGAGTTAGTGTCTTAGATAGGGTTCCACTACTGTGAAAGGATACCAGGACCAAGGCAACTCTCACAAAGGACATTTAATTGAGACTGGCTTATAGGTTCAGAGGTTCAGTCCATTATTATCATGGCGGGAAGCACGGCAGTTTGCCGCAGGCAGGATACTAGAGTAGCTGAGAATTCTACATCTTTTTCCAAAGGCAAACAGGAGAAGAATGGCTTCCAGACAGCTAGGAGAAGAGTCTCAAAGCCCACCCCCACGTCTGCCCACCATGTGGATCCTGGGGATAGGACTCAGGCCATCAGGCTTGGCAGCCAATGCTGAGCTGTCCTACCTATCCCTCGCCACACAGTTTTTCATCTATTCAGTTGGTAGACCTCTATCTAGTCTGATTTCATGACTTGGCTGAGATTCTCTCTCAGGTTATTAAGATTCACAAACCAGCAGATATTCTAATGAGGGCTTAAAGGGAGTTCAGAGCCAAGAAGCCAACATACTCCTCATAAATCCCCTTCCCCTAATTCCACGAAAGCAAAGTGTCTGTGTCAGTGATGCTGACTCGACAGAGAACAGGAAATGAGTCCATTACACATATTCTGGTCCTGAGCCCAGTTCCTGCTGACCCAGAAGCAACCTTGCTAGGCAACAAGGGCATGGTGATTCCCTTCTCCTTTCTCCCTCAAGAACCCCCTCCCAGACCCAGTGAAGCAAGGACAGGGAACACTGGAGGCTCGGATGCCCTGGCCTGCTCAGGAGCCAGGCCTGTCTGCTGTAGCCATCCTTCCCACACCAGGAGGAAGGATATCAAAGCTGGCAATCTGTATACCAAACAAACAAACAAACAATAAAAGCCAAAGCCTGCGGGTCAGCGGTTTCTCTCCTTGGCCTTGGTCTCTTATCTCAGACTTGCTGTTAAGACTTTCAATAATTATGGACCTTGGTATTTGCTAGAAGGCACAATGGAACTTGCCATTGCTAGACACTCAACACTAGGGACTGAGGTGGGGACAGGTGGACAGAAAGAGGGACTTATTCCTTAATCAGACCCAGGGCCCCAGGCCACAGTTTCTAGACAATGATATTGTCTAGAAGGGACTAAAACAACAACAACAACAACAATCTGGTGGCTGGAGAGATGGCTCAGTGGTTAAGAGCACTGACTGCTCTTCCAGAGGTCCTGAGTTCAATTCCCAGCACCCACATGGTGGCTCACAACCATCTGTAATGGGATCCGATGCCCTCTTCTGGTGTGTCTGAAGACAGTGACGGTGTGTTCACATACATAAAATAAATAAAAATCTTTTAAAAAAAAGTATAAATAAATAAATAATCCCAACAATCTGTGACTTTTTTTGTTTGTTTGGGTCGCCTGTCTGTGAAAAGTTGTTTTTTTAAAAAAGGCCCCAAATAAAACCAAAAACGGAAAATCTTTTTTGAGTCATCTAATTATTTGTTTCTTGGTTTTTGGAAGTCAGGCTAACCGAAAGTGCAGCGCTCATTAAAGGATGACCCATGGGACCAGGCAGTCCTCTAGTCAGTCTCAAGATCCTTCCCGAGGGTGGGCCCATGGTGACACACTCTTTCCCTCCATCCCTCTCCTGGGGATGTGGCTGGGGAAGCGACCTCCAGGCAGAGTGGGTAATTCTGTCTGGTGCCTAGGGAGAAAAGAAAAGGACAGGCCAGTGAGGACAACGGTCTGTCTCCATTTCTTTCCTCTCTCTTCTCCATGAACAGAGTCCTGACTCTAGCCCACCCTTTCCCCATCCCAAGAGAGGCACACCTAGCTTTTCCTTAGACGCTGGGCAGTTAACAGGCTGCCAAGATGCTCCCGAGGGTAGACCACCTGAGCTGAGTCCCATCTCTGGGCCCCTCATGGTGGAAGGAGAGAACTGGCTCCCATAACTTGTCCTCTGATCTCCACATGTGCATGTACACAGGCATGTAAAGTAAATAAATAAAAATGTTACATTTTCCAAAAAAAAAAAAAAAAGCTCTGGGGAAACTAAAATTTGAATAATCCTTTAAAAAACAATTTCCTTAGAAATTGATACACTTAGCCGGGAGGTGGCAGAGCATTAATCCCAGCACTCTGGAGGCAGAGTCAGATGTACCTCTGAGTCTACAGACCAGCCTGGTCTACAAAACAAGTGCCAAGGCTACAAAGAAAAACTTTGCCTTGAGAAACCAAAACAAGAAACTGATACATTTATAATATATTAGCTTAGTTCACTTTAGAAATGCCTTAAATCAAACCAAACCAAACTAAAACCCCAAAACTTAGCCTGGTGCAAAAGGCCTGTAATCAACATGGAAAGTAGAGGTGGGAGGGTCAGGAGTTCAAGGCCTGCCTTGTCAACATGTTAGGTTGGAGGCTAGCTTTAGATGCAAGAGACCAAGTCACAAAGGAACAAAAACAAATAAACAAAAAGCCCCAGCAAGTCAAAGTTCAAGGCTGTCGGTCTGAGTCTCTTAGAAGGTAGACAGATATAACCAGGAGAAAGCAAACCCCACCTTTAATTTTACATTTATTTTATTACAGTGTGTGCCTGCACAGCAGTGCCACCGGTTGTATAGGGAGTCAGAGGGCCGGGTCCCTCCATCATGTGACTGCTGAACTCAAAAGCAGGCTTGATAGTCAAAACTTCTCAGGCCTTTGAGCCTGCCCCAACCCACCTCTTGGCCTTGTTTAAAACTCCCCTGAAAACAACCTGCTGTTCTTCAGACCCAACTTTGAGGAGCTGATAAATTTCATTCAGAGCTGAACCGAAGGGAAAAGACTACATTTCCTCAGGAGCTCATCTTGTTTCCTCTCTTCAGACAGCAAGGATGGTATAACTGTGGGGGTTTCCATTTTTTTTATTTAACTGACGAGAAGCCCAGACTTCAGTTTAGAATCCATTCATAAATTATCTGTCTTCCTTTACATGACTCCTCCTCCTGCCTTTCATCTTTCATTGTCTTCCCCTGGCACATCTCATCTGATCTGCCTCACCAGTTTTTTGTTGTTTTAGAAACAAGCAGTAGGCCATCGAGATGACTCAGTGGGTAGAGGTGCTTGCTTCTTGCTTCGAAAACCTGAGGACCAGAGTTCAATCTCTAGAATGTGCTCCCAGGTGGAAGGAAAACACATGCGCACACACACACACACACACACACACACACACACACTCACAAACTAATAATATATTTTAAAAAAACTAAGACCCCTTTGAGCAGCTATCAACTGAGTGAGAACTTCGCTCCTTCCTCAGGTGATATAGTGGGTAGGACTGATCTGGGCATTTCACTCTTTTTTCTTTTCTTTTCTCTTTTTATATTTTGGGTTTCTCTGTGTTGCCTTGGCTGTCCTGGAACTTACTCTGCAGACCACACGGCCCTTCATTGACACTGTCCTATCTTCAGTAACACGCTTAGCATTTCGTTCCCCATCCACCGAATACCAGTCTCAACCCTGTCATCAGGAGAATCGCAAATGCCTACGTGTTTTTCCTAAGGCCCTAGGGGGTGTGGGTGGGTGAGTGGCCACATCGATGACATCTGCCAGTCCGTCAACTACCCAAGAGCCTCTTCTCTAGCATGCCCCATCCCCACCCTCACCCGGTTTACAACTGGAACCTTCAGATTGTTATGGTTTTAATGTATCCCCTCAAAGTTAATGTGTGGGAAGTTTAATCCCCGACCCCACAGTGTAGAGAAAAAGACCTTTAAGAGTTGGTTGCTTTGTACGAATGACATCAGTGTAGAGACAGCTTCCTTTCTTGGGAGTTTCTTACTAAAAAAAGAACGAGTTCTTGATCTCCCTCCCTCATCCCCTTCCTCCCTCCCCCCTCATCCTCTTCCTCGCTCCATGTCTTACATTCTGCCCTGTCACAACAGAGCAGGGTTATCAGATGTCCCAGCCTCATAACCCTGAGACAAAAGAAGTTTTGTTTTGAGACAGGGCTTCAGATAGCCTACACTAGTCTCAAATTCATTATAACCAAGGATGCCATTGAACTCTCGATCCTCCAGCCTATACCTCCACATGACCTTAGATATACTTAGATAGGTTTGCTTTGAGAGCACCATGCCTAGCTGATGCATGCTATCTTCATTCTTGGGGTGAGAGATTGTGGGGTACAGAAGATTGAATCCAGAGCCTTGTGCATGTCCCCTATGCCTCCTGCCAACTAAATTATGTGCTTGGCGCAGTAAATACTTCTCATTAGATGGACCAGTCACTTTTCTCTTTGTTCAGATAATACTTGATGGAAACAAGGAAGGAAAGATTGGCCAGCTTGCGGATATCAGTCCATCACGGTGGGGAAGGTACAGTGGGCCAGAGTGGCTCTGTCCGTGTTGGTGAGAGCTTGCAGCAGGCTTGTTCACGTTGTGGCTGATCAGGGAATAGAGAACAAGACCAGGAGCGGGGCTGAACTACAACCTTCAAGCCCAATCCCTAGTGGTCTATGACTCCCAGCAAAGCCCTCTATCACAAAGGTTCTACAGTTTCCCAAAACAGTGCCATTGGCTGAGACCAAGTACTCAAACACATGAGCCAGCCTGTGGGAGACATTTCACCTTCAAACTTTAGATGAACCAATTTCTAATATGTAAGCCATCCTACCCAGACACTATTTTACCTTAACGTGGCTAAAGTATTTTTCCTGAAGCCCCCTCCCGCCCCCTGCCCCCCAGAATGGAGGTAAGAGGGTAAACAGGAGATATGAGATAAGAACCATTCTTTAGGCAGAAGATTGAAGCCACGTGACCTTAGATATCGGTGCTTCCCACCCCTGACTGCACAATGGGAGCTTGAGACAATATGGAGGCCAGATTCTTCTGGGGTGGAGTCTGGCCTGGGGACCACACCCCTTCCCAGAGAGGTTCTAGCATGCTGGCTGAGTTACAGATTCACTGCCCTGCTGGCTGAGTAGAGAGAGGAAGGTGACATGAGCCCGGGGAGGGGGCGGAGGGAGGGGGCGGGGGTGGAGAAAGTCAGGTGCTCCATTTGGCAGTGCTGACTGAGGGGATTTAAAAGAATGGAGAGACAAGCACATTCCAACCGAGCTGGGAAAGTGGGAAAGCAGGGTTCCAGAAAGTAATATACTCCGAATGTGTTTGGTCTTGAGCAAAACAGATGTGAAATGGTATTTCTGAAGAACCCAACGAGAGCTTCATTTTGTGCCAGATGCTGGAGAAGTCCCAGCTTAAAAAAAATAAAATAAAATAAATAAATTTTTTTTAAAATTACCTAACGATCTTAACCAATGCCAGCAGCAGGTTCAGAGCCCGGGCTGCCGAAACCCAAGGCTTTGCTAGTGTTGGCCAAGGGAGCAAGCTTCTGATGTCACCTCAGTGAGAGAGGCTCTCCTCTGCTCTTGGGCGGGATATGAGCCCAGGATGTCATCCCTGTGCCATGAACCCATGCCTGCTTGGCCTCTGACAAGTAGGTCAGTATAGACGAGGCTCGAGCATCCACCGAAAGTAGTTTGCCGCTGGCAGGAAGTTACTTCTGCAGAATTAAAACCCATCAGAGCTGATCAAAGGAAGTGCAGGGCTGGCTGGCGGGCGGGCGGGCGGCGGCGGCGGCGGGCGGGCCCGATCCTAATCTCTGCTTGCTAGCCCCACACACCAGCGCACATGAGTCACCCCGCTGAGCTCAGCGGACATGATGTTTGGATTAGACTTTTACCGGAGGGAGGGAGAGAGGACTTTGCCAAACTTGCCTTTGCTGTCTCGCAGCTGAGAAGGAAGGGGGAAAGGTGGCCATGTGGGTTAGATGTAGCTCCTCAGGTGCCAGAGGAGAGGCGGGTGGCTCTCTAGGCTCCAGGGGATGGTTCTAAGACCCAGTGTCCCAAGCTCATCTTGTCAGCTCAGATCTGGCTGGTACCAGAAGCAACTGAGCCCACAACAGGCCCACACATCCTTCCTCCCGAGCCAGCTATCCAATTAAGATGTACTATTAAAGGCACACATTTTGCCTTCACTCAACTGTTTGCCTCTCAACCAGCAGAAATTCCTTTTCTCAAAAGCAGGCAACACTTCACCACTCAGGCATCTTGCCTCAAAAGCAGCGCAGTCCGTAAAAAAAAAAAAAAAGAGGGAGGGAAGTCAGAAAATAAAAATTCCTAAATTAAGAGCCAGCCCATAAAAGCAGGGCTTCCCTTAGCGCCTGGCTGGTGTGACATCACCGTGGATTACTCAATGAAGATGGTGTCAGGGCAGCAGCTGGGTTAAATGTGGAAATTCTCCCCCAGAAATAGAACTGCAGAAAATAAGGAGGGGCAGAAATCTCCTACTCTGCACGTGGGTATTTGGGGCTGAGTTCCTCGGGCAGAGAGTGGGTAGGATTCTGGCCCAATCGGGTCCAGGTGCTCGGGCTTGGTAGTAGAAATAACCACCAAGGTTTGCATAGTTTGTTTTGCGCCTCTTCTCTGGAAGCCCTGGCAGGAACAGGATCAAAATCTTTTGTTTCAGATTCTGCCAAGTTTTGCTTCTGTGCATGGTAACTTGGGAAGAAGCGGCCCCCATTATTTTGTAAGCCAGGCATTCTTGGCTTGTAGTCTCTGCTGGGATTCTGCTTAGAGTGTTTTAGACTCTCATTTATTAAAGGCTTATAAGTAGAGGTGGGAGTCTTTTTCAGAATAAATGTTGCCACCAGTCTCTGCACTACTCTCGACTATAAACCTTCAAATTCACCATTTCAAACAATTAGATGTAATTAACACACACACACACACTCCTCATCAGTTTTTTTTTTAATTATCTGGTAGTGACACACGCCTTTAATCCCAGCACTTGGGAAGCAGAGGCAGGTAGATCTCTGAGTTTGAGGCTAACTTGGTCTACTGACTGAGTTCTAGGACACCTAGGGCTACACAGAGAAACCGTGTATCAGAAAAAAAAAAGTCCATCTGTAATTCCCACAGTGGTCAAATAGGTCATGAACCTTTAAACTGGGAATGGAAACCCAGTGTACTTTGAAAGCCCTTTATCAAGTTCGGGGAGCAGGTAAGCAGAGGTAGGGAGGGTATGGCTGCCAGGCAACCCTGTTACAGCCCTGACTTCACCTCCTATTAGCAGTCTGAGCTTCAACAGTGTCCTTAATCCCCATCACCACAATCTGTTCATCTGGGAAATATGGATAATGACAGTCCCAGTCTCATGGGAAAAGCTTCAATGAGCTAAGGTAGGTAAAAAATTGAGTGAAGTTCCTGGCACCCAGTAAACACGTACAAAAAGTATCATTATTTATATTACAATAATTACTCTGCAACCAGCATTGTGTAGTGAATGGTGGTAAGCTTAATTGGAGTCTTCAGCCAACAATTCTTCCTTGTGAATTCTTCAATGCCCAGAGCTGGAGTTTATTTTAATTGAAGTAATTAGCTCAAGATGCCCGTGATTGGTCAGGATTGCCTTCCTTCTTGGTTAAGAAAAAAACCACGGTGAGGAGAAAAGGGTCCTGTGTAATGGATAACTAAGAGGCATTTGGGCCAGTGAGATGGCTCAGCAGATAAAGGGCAGGTCTTGCCTCCAAGCCTGTATGAATTCTATCCCTGGGACTTACTTGGTAGCAGAGACCTGATTCTTTGGCCTTTGGCCTTTGACCTTCATGTTCATGTCACTTCCTGGCAAATAAATAAATAAATGGCACTGCCTGTTTTGTTTCAAAAAGATACAGGCTGATTTTGGTAGTATATACCTATGAGCCCAGAACTTAGAAGGCTGAGTCAGGAGGATCATGAGCTCAAGGCCAGCCTAGAACATAATGAGTTCTAGGCCAGGAAGATCCACTTAGCCTGTCTAGAAAGAGGAACCAAACACAAAACAAAACAAAGCAAACACAAAGCGGCCACCCACAAAACAAAACAAAAACCCACAAGCAAATAAACATGGGGCTAAGGATGTAGTTCAGCTGGAAGAACACTTGTTCAGCATAAGGCCTCATCTCAAAAACACACAGGGGCTGGAGACTTGGCTTGCTGCTCTTATAGAGGACCAGAGCTTGGTCCCCAGCACTCAAGTCAGGAAGTTCACAACTGCCCATAACAGCAGTGCCAAGAGACCCATCACATTCTCCTGGCCTCCATGGGCACCTGGACTCATGTGCCCATACTCTCCTCCAACACAACACACACACACACACACACACACACACACACACACACACACACACACGCACGCACATGCACACACAATTCTAAGACAATGAAACTCAAAATGAGTAACAGCAACAGAAAGGCACAAAGCTAGGCTGTTGAGATGGCTCGTAGGCAGTTACTTGCTGCAACCTGAGTTGACTCCCAAGACCCACACGGGGTAGAAGAGAGAACTGACCCCTGAAAGTTGTCCTCTGACCTCCGCACAGGCTGTAGCATTTATCTGAACACACGAGTGCACAAATAAACAGATAAATGTAATAAAAATTTTAAGAAAGAGATATTCTGGCTGAAGGTTTTGTTCCGTGGTGTAATGTGGTAGTATATGCACTTGGGAGTTCCTTCCTCCAACCAGAAGAGGAAAAAGCCCACACACAGTTCTCAGCAGCTTGTGATGGGGGGTAGACTATACTGTGCCTTCAACAAGAGCCTATTACTAACAGAGATTTAAGCTAAGGCTGTTTCCCCCCCACGCCCTCCTCTAAGAGCTGCTCATAGGTGATAAAGCCCTAAGAGGAGAGAGGAAGGGAGGGCATCTCTTGACTTCATGCTGGCAGAGAAACTCTGGAAAGAACAGGGAGTAGAGACTTGAAGTTTGCTGTGGCTCAGCCTGAGGATAGCTAAGTTCATCTTTCTTCAGGAACTCCGACTACAAGGACCAAGCTGGTGAACACCAACTGATGGTCTCCCTGTAGCAGGACACAAGGGGACAGGGACAAGGGTTGGCTGCAACCTTTGTCGTGAGAACATGGTGAAGGTTCACTAGAAAGCAGCCAGGCTTGGCATTTTGTCTTTTGTGATCATTGCTCCGTCTGCTGCACTTAGAATAGCAGCAATGGCTTCCCTCCATGACCTTTGTAGTGCATGACTGAGAGTACCACATATGGATTAGTTTCCTGATCTAGAAGTCTTAAAACTTGAAATGGAGGCACTAGTGGGGGCAGCGTTTTTCAGGAGGTTCGAATCCAGCAGCAAATATTCTCTTGGTCCTTTCAGATTGCGGAGGTTGCCGGCATTCCTTGGCCCCTCCAACCTCGCTGCAATCCTCGCTCCTCCTCGGGCTCTTCTGCTTTGCTCCTTCCCTTATAAGGACCTTTGTGATTACAGCGTGCTTTCCAGGCTAATCCAGGGTAATCTCTCCATCTCAAGGTCTTTAGCTTAATCATATCTGCAAAGACCATTTAAGGAAACAAACTCACAGGTTCCAAGATGTAGGCAGTCCTGGGGATCATTATTCTGTCTACTATAGCCCTAAGGCCACCATCGGTGTCACGTCTAGGGAAGGTGGCAGCCCTGAGTCATAGGCCAGAGTCCATGGTACCTAGCGAGAAGATTAGGAGCAGGTGAAAGCAGAAGAGCCAGCTAGCAGGGACTGGCTCTGCAAATGGGAAGCCAACTCCCTTTCTGCAAACCTACTTGTGAAAGTCCATGAGCAGCAGCGGAGGCAGAAAGGCAGACTCTGCCCTGAGTACAGCAGCTGTACAGGCAGCAGATACATCGGTTAAAAACTCAAGCCAAGGGCCAGGTGGCTTGCCACACAAACCCGATAACTTGAATTCAATCCCCAGAAAACACATGAGAGCAGGAGAGAACTCTGCAAAGTTGTCCTCTGACTTCCCTATGCATGCAATACACAGAAAATTAAAAACAGCCACCACCACAACAACAAAAAAACCTCCAGCCAGTTTGTTAATTGCCATGCCTGGTTTCTGGCAGACGTGCAATTCAATAAGAACCGTCCATTATTAATGTCGAGAGGGACCCAGAGCCCCAGCTGACTGGGGACGCAGCCACAAAGCCCTGACCCTAAGGAAATAGGAGAGCCGGAGGAAGAGGGGAAGGCTTTGAGGCAGGTGTGCAGAGGTAAAGTTTCAAACACTATTGTAAAGTCTTCCCATGCCACTGACGAGGAAGTATCTGGCCGGTTCTTTAATGAAACTTGGAATTCATTGCGGCAGTCAAGAAGGAAATATTCCTGTGGTTTTTCTGTGGGGGAAGAAAGTAATAAATCTTTGTGTTGTTGAAGGAACACCTTTCTGTGGTGCAGCTCCAGAGGGATGGGTTACTCTAAAAAGCCTACGTGCCTGAACGGTTTGTTAAGGCCAAGCAGTTGGGAAAGGTCATGTAGATCCCTGCAGGGCAGGGACAAAGTTCAGGAACAAATGACACAAGTTCTGTTGACTTCCTTAGGGGACAGAGGTTTAGAAAAGAGGTATTGCTACAAAACAGCAAGGCTCTGTGGTGTACTGACTCTGGAGGGGTCTCCTTTGATTTCACTGATAGGTTCCTCATCCCCCAAAGGAGCATTCTGTGATCAGTGTGACCTTGTTTGGTAGAAGAAAAGGTGAAACCTTTGTTCTAAAGGAGACCTCCCATGCTACGCAAGAGTCCTTAGTGTGTGCACACTGCTCTGGGTGTGTGGTGAGTGGGTGGGGTCCGGTGGTGATAACTGATAATTAACTATGATAAGAGGAACAGAGACAGACAGGCAGAAAATAAGGGGCTCTGCAGTGGTAGAGGACTGTCTGCTGACGCTGGAGAGTTGGGGAAGCCAGACCTAATAATGGAGCACATGTACAGAGACTGGAGAAGAGCAAAGTAGGCAGAGATAAATCCTGAAGACATCCCCAACACATTTTCCGTGGGGGAGCTAAAGTATATGGAAACTGAGCTTGTCTTAGCAAGGGCTGGGCATAGGGCTGGTCTGCTTATCAGCCTTGGTCAATCTTGTTAGGCATAGCCCTTACACACAGCTCCAGCTCCTGGTGGCAATTCTGAGTAAGTGACCTAACCCCTGGCATACTCTTGCATAAAGTGAAGAAAAGCCGGAAGGAGCTTGAGAGCAAGCAAGATCAGGAGTTAAGTGAAGGGAAAGTTCACAGTACCTTGTGCCTGTCAAGTGGCAGATGATCTGGGTCAGAGGCTTGGCCACACACAGGTAGTGCCCTAAAGTCGATATAGGATTTTGATGACTTGGGCTGGGTTTATCAGTTTGTCCTTGAGGCAAAAGCTCAAGCTGTGTTTGTGACCTTCCACTTAAAAGTAAAAAACAACTGCATTATCATTCTGTGTATGTATGCGTGTATGTACCCCTCTCCCCAGTGTGTGTGTGTGTGAGTGTGTGTGTGTGTGTGTTTGTGTGTGAGTGTGTGTGTGCATGCCACTATGCTAATATAGAGGTCAGAAGACTACTTTATAGAGCCAAGTGGAGTCAGTTATCACTTCCTACCACGACAGTCCTAGGGATTGAGTTCAGGTCTTGAGGCTGTGTGACAGACAAGCAGCTTTACCTGCTGAGCCACCTCTCCAGCCCTCACCCACTTTTACTGAGGTAAACCTGCCCTGCTTTAAGTTCTCCTGAGTCTAGATGTGCAGAGTAAGTGTGAGACTGCAAAGAGCACCCAGAAAAAAATAAAACAAAAAATAAAAACCGTTTACTGCCAATACTGTATGTGAAGATTGGTTCCTGTCTGTTCTACATACTTACAGTCTGACTAGTAGATCCAGACACTGGATTTTCCAAGATGTTTCTGCAGAATAGTGCCTATTTTTAAGGTACTATCTTTACCTGGAACTTGACAATAGTCCTTTAAATAATAAAGTAGTTAAGAAGAAAAAAATAAATGTGCAGACAAGGAAGTGATGCCAAAGCCCTTTTAAAGTATCCTAAGTATCCTGAGTATCAGAGAGAGAGAGAGAGAGAGAGAGAACCCAGCCCCTCCCATGCCCACCCTTCTGCTGCTTACAGCTCCGCAGGCTTCCAGTCTCCGCTTACTCTGGACTGCCCAAGTCCTTCTTCACTAGGAAAATGAAAATCACAATAGTCTTAGGGGCAGAGCATTTCTGATTTTTTTGGGAGTTTATGATCTCAAGTATTGCTCTGTTGACTGTAATTTCATGAAATAAAAAGTATAGTTTCTGTGGTTTGTTGAATAGATAACTACTAATCAGTTGCTAGTAAGTATCTAGTAATTAAGTAATTAGTAGTTCTTGCTGAGGTTGTTAGAGGAAAAAGCCAGTCCTCGCTGGAGATGGATGCAGATGTACTGAGGAATGAACCAATACTACACCTACCCTGTACTTTTCAAAAGCTCAGGCAAGGGATGGAGAGATGACTCAGTGGGTAAAGGTTCTTGCCAACAAGTTTGATAATTAAGTTCAATCCCTGGGACCTACAGAGTGGAAAAGCCAACTAACTCTTGCGTGTTTCTTTCCCTCACGATGGATGGGTCTGAAATTTTTCATGATTTAAAATGAGAGCCAGGCAGTGGTGGCACCCTCCAATTGTAGCACTTAGAAGGCAGAGGCAGGAGGATCTTTATGGAGTTTGAGGCCAGCCTGGTGTACAGAGAGAGTTCCAGGACACCTGGATCACACAGAGATACCATGTCTCAAAAAACCAAAATCAATCAATCAAACAAACAAAAAACAAAAACAACCCCCTGCCCCCAAACAAAAATTCTGTATGTGATCCATTCTTGGGTCTGTTGTTACATAGTGAATCGGAGAGCCCAGCATGGGGAATTTGATGACATGAGTTTTTAGAGGTTGACTTCAGCAAAGAAATGCTTGATGGATTCTTTTTGGAGAATGGAGCCATCAGGGTTTCCAAGAAAAGGGATGGTGAATTGAGTAATGATGGTCTTCCGCTCCATGGTCTGGTCCACAGGGCTCCTAGGAAGTTGTGGAAGGGAACAGAGATGCCTGTGGAGTTCACTCCTGACTTGTGCAATGCAGGAAAGACCTACGTAAGCCCTTTAGTTCTATTTAGCACCTATAGTGGCAGTGACTCGTGCCTCATACTCTTGGCTATGGGCAGCACTAAGCGGCCATTAAAGGTCCTGAATCTTGGCTGTCTAGATGTGGTATTCTTAGAAGCTTAGTGTCTTCAGGGAGACACTGTGGAAAGGGGACTCTGCAGTGCTGTCATGTAGCTTGCAGCCAGTCTCCAGCAAGATCCCGAGGCCAGCAGGGAGGGATGGAATGCAATTTGGGAAGATCTCGTCACTGGCTCCTAGGGTGGGGTTGGAAGTTGGGCTTCTGGGTGACCACACCCAGTTCCTTGTCTACAGAGACAACCTCGACAGCTGTTGTCTGTGTTTGGCCTTCAATTTGGCTCCCTTAACCTGAATTGCAGAAGCCATTTAAAGAGAACAACTGAGACACTGGTGTTTTGGTCTTATCTTGCTTGGATTCCTTCCCCATAGCCCTCTAGTTGCACATGTATCTTAGGCTCAGGGAGTAGGTCTTTGGTTTGCACCAGGGTTTGGGGGATCTTTTCACAAGTTCATGATATAAGATATAGGAGGAATTGGCGTGTGTGTGTGTGTGTGTGTGTGTGTGTGTGTGTGTGTGTGTGTCAGAGATAGGAGAGTGACTAGGGCTTGCTTTTATCAAAAAGTGACTTATTCATATTAAGGTGACCAGGGTAGAGAGTCACAAAGGGTATGAGGATAACAAATAGAAAATGTATCATAGATCAAAGAAAGCAGTTTGGGTATGTGTTGTTGTTATAGTTAAACTCAGTTGTCAATGTGATGAAATCTAGAATCATCTAGGAAGCTGGGCCTCTGGGCATGTCTGTGGGAAGTTGTCTTGGTTAGGTTAATTAAGGTAGAAAGGTCTGTCCATAATGGGTGGCATCATCCCCTAGCTGGGATGCTACACCCTACAAAAAGGGAAAAGAGCCAAACACAAAGCACTCACCTTTCTCTGCCTCTTGACTGCAGATGCAATATGAGCAGTTAGTTGCCTGAAGCTCCGGCTGCCATGATAAACTGTGAGTCAGAATAACACTTCCTTCCTTTAATGACTCTGTTAGCCTACTTCACCACCACAGGAACATAACTGAAGAAGGTCTAGTGCTGAATATTTACAAAGAGGAACAAACTCATAGGTTCATTAGTCTAGTTGAGTTAGATGTCAGGGCGAGTGAGAGCAAGACAGAAAATACGAAAGGTACCTCAGTCATCTTTCCCTGTATCTCTTCACATCGACATTGTCTCTGAAGTTATTCTTTTATTTACATCCTCTCCTCTCCCTGGAGGCAGCAGAACAATTCACCCAGAGGAATGACTAAAATTACTACTGATTTAATGATAAATTGATTGATTGATACAAGGTCTGGCTTTCGTTCAAATTGACCTCAAACTCGTAATCGTTCTGTCTCAGCCTCTCAGGCAAGTGCATTCCTGACTTAAAGCTAATTAAGTAAAATTAATTCTCAGCTAAATTAATTGATCATAGCATGTTATCATTTGCAAACACGCACGCTCTCGAGTGCGCACACACACACACACACACACACACACACACACACACACACACAAACCCAAAACCCAAAACCCAAAACCCAAAACCCAAAACCCAAAACCCAAAACCCAAAACCCAAAACCCAAGGCAGACTGGAGAGATGGTTCAGTGAGTACACTGTAAGCCTGAGGACCTGATTTCAGATCCCTAGCATCCACTTAAACATCCTGAGCATCTGTAATCCTAGATCTGGGGAGGCAGAACCAGGAGGATCCCAAATTGATGAGTATTAGGTTCAGTGAGAGACCTTGCCCCAAAAGATAAGGTAAAGAGTTATAGAGGAAGACACCCAGTATCAACTTCTGTCCTCCTCATGCATATCTGCATACACATATACACTCAGAAACACATACACATACTCATATACACCAAGAAACACATACTCATATACACTCAGAAATACATACACATATGCACTCAGAAACACACACACATATACACTTAGAAACACACATATATACTCAGAAACACATACACATATACACTAAGAAGCACATACACATATACAAACAGGAACACACACACATATAAAACAGATGTACAAAAAAGACCCAACGTAACACAAAACACACAACACATATACATGAACAAAAGACAATGTAACACAAAACAACTTTTATATAGAGGAAGTACAACTACCTTCCCCCAAAGACAGTCTCCTCTCATCATCTTGTCTTTTAGGGTAGCTTCCAGCCAAATCTGGATCCTGGCAGCCAGTATTTAATTGAGTGAGACAGACTTGTCTGCAGCCTGGAAGGGTTTTCTGGAGAAGAGCATATGTGTCAGGGTTAATCACAACATGACTTAAACCTTAGATTGTGGATGGAACATGAAAAAGGCACATTGACGATTACTATGTGGTCAGCTGAACCAAGATTCACAGACCTTTGAAGGGAAAAATGAAAAACTTTGCAATCATCTTCAGGGCACAGAATCTGTGGTAGGTCTGGTGAAAACTAGTGTGTTTAGATGCAGTTCTTGCCCACAACCCTAAATTGTGTATTAGCAGGTCAGGATAGAAATATAAACGGGGTGGGGGCGGGGGGGGGAGACTGGAGAGATGGCTCAGCAGTTAAGAACACTGACTGCTCTTTCAGAGGTCCTGAGTTCAATTTCCAGCAACCACATGGTGGCTCACAACCATCTGTAATGGGATCTGATACCCTCTTCTGGTGTGTCTGAAGACAGCTACAGTGTACTCATATAAAGGTAAATAAGTAAATCTTGAAATATATATATAAATGGACTTGGGAGTTAATCAACACACATCCCAGGAAAAACAAAACCAACCAAACAAACGTGATAGGCTCAGAGTTAGGAAATTTAGATTTCCACCCAGCTTGATGCCAAGGGAGCTAACAGTGCTTACCTCAAGGGCAGGTCCACAGATTAGATAAGACGGTATAGTTAGAATACCCCAGCTTAGTTTCCAGTTTCAAGTAGATTTCACTATTCACTTCCTGACACTCTTAAACCTAAACCTACAATGGGGACTATGTAAGACATGGTTCACAAGCCTGGCTGCACACTTAAGTCCCTAGGTGAATTAATAAAAAGACATCCTGATGTCTGGTTTAGGCCTGCAGGGAGCCTGGATTAACTGGGTAGGTATGTGACCTGGTCACAAGGAACGAGGATGCTAAGAAACACGAAGGAGAAATGAACAGAGCTACAGTCTCTCTCTCTCTCTCTCTCTCTCTCTCTCTCTCTCTCTCTCTCTCTCTCTCTCTCTCTGTTATGCTGATATGCAGTGTGCAAGCTGGTGGAGGTTTGAGAACAACCTCTGGTGTTGGTTTCTATCTTGCTCACTGCTGCCTTTGCCAGGCTACCTGGCCTCTGAGCTTTTCAGGACACTGGTTCCTATCTCTGCCTCCCATCTCAATGTAGGCTTCTTGATTCCTCATGCACATTACTGCTTCAGACTCTGTCTGGGGATGAAAGCATCCCCAAAGCCATACATTTGTCGGGAGATTTCAGTAGGTTTCTCTTATCCCTCTTTTCTCATTGTAGTAGAGCAAGTAGCAGACAATCTGTCAGGAAATGGGACAGCGCTGTCCTATAGTAAGCAACAATGTCAGTCCATTGACTGACCTGACACTTGGGACACACTCCACACAACACTAGCAAATATACTTTTCTAAGACAGAACATTTTGTAGGCCGTAAAATCAGTTTTAAGAAATTTAAAAAGATTAAGGTTAAATTAGATGTGTCTTCTGATTCCAATGGAATTAAACTAAATACTGAGAAGGGGAAGCTATCTGAGGGCAGGGGATGTAGCTCAGGGGTCTAGTGCTGGCCTGCCATGTGTGGGGTCCTGGTTTCAGACTCCAACACCCCAAAATAAACAAAAGCAACAGCAGAAGACAAACCAAACAAAACCAAACAAAGTTATCTGGGATATGGTCAATTATTTGGGAACCAAATTATATGTTTATTTCTAAATAACTCACAGATTAAATAATTCAAAAGAAAAATCTAAAAGGTTTTAGAAATAAATAAGAACAACTCAGACTTTAGGAGAGTCATCTAATACATATTCACAAAGACATTTCTAGCAAGAAACACCTATATTAGAAATGAAGAGCCAGAGCCGGGCGGTGGTGGCGCACGCCTTTAATCCCAGCACTTGGGAGGCAGAGGCAGGAGGATTTTTGAGTTCGAGGCCAGCCTGGTCTACAAAGTGAGTTCCAGGACAGCCAGGGCTACACAGAGAAACCCTGTCTCGAAAAATCAAAAAAAAAAAAAAAAGAAATGAAGAGCCAGGCTTGGTAGCTCACACCTGTAACCACAGCATTTGGGAGGTAGAGGAAGGAGTATCAGTTTAAGGTCAACCTCAGCTTCATAGAGAGTTCAATGTGTGTAGTCTGGGCTACAGGAAAGCATTTCTCAAAAAAAAAAATCAAACAAGCCACGTGGTGTTGGTATGCTTCTTTAGTCCCAGCACTAGAGAAGCAGAGGCAGGAGAATCTCTGTAAGTTTGTGGCCATCCTGGTCTACAGAGCAAGTTCCAGGACAGCCAGGTCTATGTGGATAAACTCTGACTGAAAAGAACCAAAGATAAATAAATATAAAACAATAATAACAACAACCACAAACCAAACCAAAATGAACAGCAGGTAGGTATAGTAGCTGACATCTGAATCCCAATACTCAGAGGGGCGAGAGGGACATTATGAGTTCTACAGATAGAAAAAGTGTCGTATGTAACATTATGAAAAACCATACGCCAATACATTTTAGCAATCTAGACAGAATTGCCTCATATATTTGAATTATCAAAGCTGGCTAAATAAGATCTAGACAAAGGCTTCTTTCGTGTGGTGTATGTATGTGTTTGGGCATGTGTGTACATGTGTGTGCATGTGTGTGCATGTGTGTGCATGTATATGCATGTGCATGGGGGGGCTACAGGTTGAAGGCAGGTGTCTTCCTTTAACCCACTCCACTTTGAACTGAATAAACTTAATATTACTACATTGATTAAGTAAATTAAATTAATGGTTAAAACCTGCATAAGTGGCCATGAGGGAAATTTAAATGATTGCTACTATTATATACACAGTAGAGTGATATGCTGGCTGGTCTTATGTCAACTTGACTAGAGTCACTTGAAAAGAGGGAAGCTTAATTGAGACAATGCCTCCTTAAAATTTAACTGTAAGGCATTTCCTTAATTAGTTATTGATGGGGGAGGACCCAGTCCATTGTGGGTGGTACCACCTCGAGGCTGGTGGTCCTGAGCTCCATAGGAAAGCAGGCTGAGCAAGCCATGGGAACAAGTCAGGAAGCAGCACCCTCCATGGCCTCTGCATCAGCTCCTGCCTCCAGGTTCCTATCCTACCTGAGTTCCTTTCCTAACTTTATTGGATGATGAACAGTGATACAGAAGTATAAGCCAAATAAACCCTTTCTCACTTGTTTTTTGATCATGTTGCTTCATTGCAGCAATAGAAACTTTAACTAAAACAAGTGGCTAGGGCTGGAGAGATGGCTCATTGGTTAAGAGAACTGACTATTATTCCAGAGGTCCTGAGTTCAATTCCCAGCAACCTAATGGTGACTCACAATCATCTGTAATGGGATCTGATGCCTTCTTCTGTCTTTCAGGCATACATGTAAATAAAGCACTCATATACATAAATAAATAAACTGTAAATAAGAGAAATATTGAAATATCAGCTTCTAGAAGGCTCATGGAGTGACTGGAACTCATTCACATCTGCTGGGCAAATGCAATGGCACAATTCAAACTTTGAAAAACAGTTTGGCAGGTTCTGTAAAAAAAATAAACTTATGACTGGGCGGTGCTGGTGGATACTTTTAATCCCAGCACTTGGGAGGCAGAGGCAGGCAGATTTCTGAGTTCGAGGCCAGCCTGGTCTGCAAAGCTAGTTCCAGACCAGTCAGGGTTACACAGAGAAAAATCCTGTCTCAAACAAACAAACAAACTTATCACTGCCACATCTTCATATTTACTTGAAACTTTAATTTTTTCAAAGTCTACTTTTAATGATGGTTCTTAAATGCTTTAATGTCCCTTCTAGCCTATACCACCCAAAAGAGGTAGTGGAAAAATGAGGAAAGGGAGGAAAGGACCTGTTTACAAAGGTTCTTTGGAGCAAATCCCATCTGCGTTGTCAGGAAACCAGCAGTTCAGTTCACAGGTCAGCAGCAGCGGCAGCTTGATCCACTCAAAAGCACTTCATGGATACACCAGCAGTCCAGTTCAGTGTCGGGATAGCAAACAGGAATCAGCCATGGTGGCACGACCTAGCAGAGACAGCCAGGCCTCGGTCGAATCAGCACGAATCAGCAGGAGGAACCAGGACCAACAGGAAGGCCAGACAGTGAAGATGCAGGAACTAGAAGCTTTGCACAGCTAACTCTGTAAGCAAGACAAGCTCTTCTCACTGACCTTTCAGTCCTATTTATACTCCTCCAAACATCACATGTCCTCCATGGGTCTCACCTCACCACTTGAGTCTGTCTCAGCTGACATGGCTCTGCCAATCAGCTGGGGTCTGCAGACTTGGCGGGAAGCTGCAGTGCACCACCAGGTTTTTGGTGAGGTTCTCTCTCTCTGGAGTCCTGGCAAAAGGAGCTCAACTACACCGTGTGAGGCGGACCAGTACGTGCGTGTTGTTAACAAAGAACCCTTCATCACGTATCCTTCCACATGCTTGCTGTAGCAGAACATCCTCTCTCCTGTGTCTGCTTCAGAAAACACTCCTTTATGTGTCTGCCCCAGCAGAACACCATCCAACACGACTTTCCAAAGAACCCTTAAGCTTCCACTTCAGTTACTCAAAACATTAACACATCTTTATCTGTACATGAAAGTTTTTAGTACATTATTCATAACTGACCCAAAGGAGAAACATTCCAAATGTGTTTCAGCAGCAAATGGTTACCCTAACTGTAGCATTGTGCAATGAAATATTACTTAGCAACACAAGGACACGCATTTAATACCTGTAACATGGGTAAACGTCAGAAAAATTACACAGATGGAAAGAAGTTAGGAAGGTGCCCATTACCTCCCCGCAAACGTGTACACCAACAAGGTGGTTCCATGTCTATAGAATCTCAGGAAATGAAAGGACTCTACAGAGAAGTGAAGCAGGTCGGTGGTGTGGACGGGGTAGGGAGGCGTGGCCTCGAAGCAGAAGACGATCTGGAGCGTGGTTAGCTTGACTGAGGTAGTAGTTTCATAAGAATATACGTCAAAACTCATTCAACTGTCTGCTTAAGTACCCGTGGCTTATTATATGTCAACTACAGCACAGGAAAGCAGTTCTGGAAAGAAAAAAAAAACCTACTTGGGGCTAGGAATGTGGCTCACTGAGAAAAGTGCCTGCCTGGGGCGCTCAATACTCAGAATCTGTTTTTACACAAAGAGGGTTAGCTGAGAACACGCAGAGCCTTCCAACTGCTGAGAGGAGAGGCATGGGCCACTCTGCCAGCAGAACACATTTTTTAAAGAGCTGGGCGTGGGAGTAGGTACGTAAGATCCTGATTCTGGGGATGTAGAAATGGGTGGACCTCTGAGGCCTGATGGCCTTTCAATTTAACCTATTTGGCAAGCTCTAGGCCAATGAAAAGACCTTGTCTCATAAAATAATGTGGGTGGCACCCAAGTAATAACACCTGGCCCTGACATGTACACAAAGGCACAGACAGACAGACAGATGAATGGATGGACAGACAGGTGGTGATTCCACTATGCAGCTAAATTGGAGGATCTCTAGAACAAGCACACATCTCTCTCCAAAGTCCTCAGCTTCTGCTCTTTAAAAGCAGAGCTACCATTAACCCTCAGAGAGTCTTCTGTAAGAGCCCAGGCCTGCTGAGAGCATGCAGTGCACAGGATGGCTACAGAATGAAAGTTCAAATCCTCTGGGCATTTCACGGTAGTGATTCCAAGGCATTCGTTCCAGGCCACAGGGAAGCACTGGATAAAAGTTACTACTCGGAAATGAAATCTAGCCAGAGTCTCAAGCCTTTAAGCTTCCAGAGTCATAAATCATCGACAGTGCCGAGACAATTTTGGATCTGATAATTTGGTGAAACTCCTCCTCCCTTCCATGGGTTAAGCTTCTGTATGGCTCTTGCTCTGTCTGTGGCTGTTATATGAACCCATTGTGGGCTTCCTTTACTTTGACTCGATCTTCAGTGTTTCCAAGAATAGATGCTTGAACGGATTGACAAGGTTGTTGCCTTTGTGAGCGAAGTGAGACTTCCTTAAATAAGCTTATCTCTTCTTTCCTCTCAAGGACTTAAAAAGGTTACTATAAAACAGTCAGACATTGGCTGAGGGAAGTTGGCCTATCCATGTGTCCAGTTTTGCTCAGAGGCAGAGGGATGACTTAGAGTGGCATACTTTAACCCTCTGTGTGCCTATGAATCGCCTGGGGATCCTGACTGCGAGGCAATTCAAGAATATGGCGAACCTCAGACTGTACCTGGGCTGCTTTTCCCAGGAGGTACCAGTGCAGCTAGTTGAATCTTAAGGCAAGTGACCTTCTAGAGTCATCTCAGGGATGCTGTGAAGCAACATTACGACCCCAATTGAGAAAAGATCATTCAAATCAAAATGAGGTAACTTCTTAGCACTGCCTTCAATTATCCCATCAAGAATTCTCTTTCTTATGTAAATATATGTTCATGCATTTGGGAAGAAGAAGAAGAAGAGGAAGAAGAAGAAGAAGAAGAAGAAGAAGAAGAAGAAGAAGAAGAAGAAGAAGAAGAAGAAGAAGAAGAAGAAGAAGAATCCACTTGCTGGGCATTGTCCAGAATTATTAAATACATAGCTCTGAGTTCAGATCCCCAGAACCCACATAATACTGGCCCAGGATATACATAGACGTCTGCAACTCCAGAGCTGGTGGGAATGGAGACAGGTGGATTCTGCCGGGTTTACTGACCAGACAGTCTGGCTGGGCAGGCTGGAGCTCCAGGTTCTGTGAGAGACTGTCTCAATAAATGAGATAGAGAGCACCTAACACCGACTTCTGTCTTTCATACACGCACGCCTGTGCACCGCACACATACCTACACACAGACCTGCACACGCAGACACACAGAAGTATTGTTGCTTGGATTCTTACCCTTTTCTGGAGAGTCTTTGTAACAGCAATTTTTTTGTGTGTGGGTTCTATTCAGTTACCCCAATGCAAACCACCCTATTCTTGCTGCATCCAGCTACTTCTTGTGTGTATTCGATTTCATTCACTTTCAAAAGGCATGTGATCTTAAGACAGGAGACGCTTAATGCTAAGTACATCATCTAGCTAATGTTTTCAGTCCTCTGTGACAAATGAATTGATCTCTTCCCCAGATAGAGACAGGATCAGGTTGCATGTCTTGACATTTTCGAGGCAAAAGATAAGTACTGGAAACACCAGCAGTTGCTTCTGATGATTTAGAGTCACAGTAAAGTATGTTGAAATGAGTTGTAGGAGAGTCTCGAGACGTGGTCATGAATCTTCCGGGGGAAGCTGCCTGTAGCGCTGGCTGGGTTCCCCAACCCCCCAGTCCTGACAATGCCCTCTACTTTGTAAGTCAAATTACATGGACTTTTTCCAAATTAAATACTTGATTTTTGAAAAGGAATGAAATAGCTTAGTTCTGCCTAAAACTGATGAAGTTAAGCAAACACATTTTACACACACACACACACACACACACACACACACACACTCATACATAAACATATATGATACATTTTTAAATTTAAGAACAAACTCTTAATATGTTTATATTTCAACCAAAAATATTTTTAAAAATTATTTTTAATTTATATGCATTGGTGTTTTACCTACATGTGTATGTTGGATTCCCTCGAACTGGACTTACAGATAGGTGTGAGCTTCCATGTTGGTGCTGGGAACTGAACTTGGATCCTTTGGAAGAGCAGAGCCATCTTGTAGGGGCTGGAGAGATGGCCCAGTAGTTAAGAGCACTGGGTGCCTTGCCAGAGGACCCGAGTTCAGTTCCCAGCACCCGCATGACAGCTCACAACAATCTATAGCTCCAGTTCTCAGGGATCCAATGCCTCGCTTCAGCCGTGAAAGACACCAGGCATGCATGTAGTGCACAGACATACACGAAGGCAAAGCGTCCACACACAGAAAATAAACATTTAAGTAAATAAAGAGAACTCCCTCTGTTTTGTTTTAAAAAGAACAACAAAAAAAAAAAAAAGAAAAAGAAAAAAATAAAAGAAAGAAAAAAAGTTCTTACTGTCGGTGGCTTCCTGTCTCTACTCGCCTTACTAGTTAAACGAACATAGGATTTTCAGTGAAGATAACTGAGGGAAAGGAACTTGTGAAGATTGAGCATAAATCTATGTCTGTAGCTCCATACTCCTGTCTGGGAATCCTTATGACGTGATTACAAGTTGCTGTCTTTCGAGCGTATATATAAATTTTTCTTCTGGAAGAGCATGAATCACCCCTACTGGAACGGTTGTGCTAAGGAGTGTTTCTGTCTCATTGCGGCAGCGGGAAGGAGAGCTGGAGAGCGCTGTCTGTCTGTGGCTGGGTGAGGTTTGGGATATTTTAGATATTGTTTATTGCCAGAAAATTTAAAGGTCAAAGGACATGGGGTATTGATTGGGTCTGGACTGATTGACACCTACTGTTAGCTAATGCTTTACACATGGTCTGCTTTGCGCCTAAGAAGCTTCACAGCCCTGGTTATTTAAAACCCCAGGCCAGCTGCTCCCCACTCTTCCTGGTCTGTCTGTCTGTCTTCCTCCCTCTCTCCCTCCCTCCTTTTTTTTTTTGTTCAAATCATGGCCATCCATTAAGTGGTAGGTATTAAATCTCTAGGAATAGAAGGAAATGTGAGTGCCCAAGTGTCCCCTGATCTCTCAAGTTCTGGCACCAGCAGACCTTCATGGCTTTTGTTTTCCCTAACCCTCTTGCTCCAGTGACATGTTCACTGGGGAGAGCTGGTGGAGCAAGATGACCACGGGCCCTGAAGCCTATCTGCCCGTCTTTCTTTTGTCAAGTTTATCAAGTACATTTAGATCTGCTGATAGAAATTTCTTCTGCTATTTAATTGTCATGAAGAATTATATAGCTACCTTGGGTGTGGCGGCACTTGGGAGCCAGCACTGGGGAAGCAGAGGCCGGCAGCCTCTTGTGTGTTCCACACCAGCCTGGTCTGCATAGCAAGTTCCAAGCCAGCCAGAGTGGCATGGTGAGATCTCACCTTAAAAAGTAAACGAACAGGAAGAACAAGCTGGGCTATGGTGGCACAAGTCTTTAATCCCAGCACTCAGGAGACAGAGGCAGGAGGATATCTGGGAGTTTGAGGACAGCCTAGTCTGCCGGGCTAGTTCCAGGATAGCCAGGGCTACACAGAGAAACCTTTTTCTGGGGGAGGGGGGGTGTTTTGAGACAGGGTTTCTCTGTATAGCCCTGGCTGTCCTGGAACTCACTCTGTAGACCAGGCTGGCTTCGAATTCAGAAATTCTCCTGCCTCTGCCTCCCAAATGCTGGGATTATAGGTGAGTGCCACCACTGCACCGCAAAACCTGTTTTGAAAAACTGAACACCAAACAAACTAACAAACACAAAACAAAATAACAAAATCACCCCAAACATATAAACAAACAAACAAACAATATGTTGCTAATTTGCTGAGTGCATTGTCTAAGCATTTTACATATATCCTCTTATTCAGTCCTTACAATACCCATAATACACATGAGCAATAGAGAGACAGGAAGATTATATAATATGCCCAAAGGTCATAAGTACACTCATGTATACATGTTTTGCACAAATACAATGGTGATCGCATAAGAGTACAATGAAGCTGGAACACCTCTCTCCCTCTTCTTCCCCTCCCCCTTCTCCTTCCTCCTCTCCCTGAGGAATAGGGAAGGGACTCAGCCCTGCATATACTAGTCAAGCACTCTGCTACTGAGCCCCCAGGAGCTGAAGCATTCCTGTTCTGGGACAAACAGACCTTGCGGGACGTGTGTTAGAGTACGACATCTCACTGTGTAGTGTACATAAAGCCTGTAACAAGGCACATCGATGATGTCTCTGGTTTTGTGATAACTTTAGAGAGTGCTCTGGCTTACAAGGACGCATCTGTCACTTTGATGACAGCAGCTTCATTCACGGGATGTTGACTGTATCCATAGTCCAGTCAAGAGACCAGGTAGGGGGAGCAGACCATCTAGTCCAACTTATGATACTTACACAGTGGCAAAACTGCCTAACCACACACTTCTCGGAAGGCTTTCTATGGTTAAGGGGCATGCGACTGAGCTGTACAGGAATCTTAGGATCACCATGGTAGACTGCTTCCCTTTGCCATGGCTTCTTTCAGGATTCGGGAACTACAGGAGTGTGGGAAAGAGACAAAGATACAAACTACTAATAAAGCTACTCTAAACCCTCCGAGATATCCACATCTTCTCCCACTCAATTTTTTCAGAATATCATTTCAACTTAATCCCATCTCTAACCAAGAACCTGCTTACAATGGATAGCGGTTGGAAGAGGGAAAATCAGTTTTCTTCAATGAAGTGACACTGGGCATATTAGCCATGCTCTGGGGCAGGCTTCCTGTTTAGGAGTAGCTGGCCAACATGAAACAGACTCTATGTTTTTTGGGGTATGTATATGTGTGTATTTTTTATTTTATTTTTTTAAAAGATTTTATTTATTTTATGTACATGAGTATAGTGTCGCTGTCTTCAGACACACCAGAAGGGGGCATCAGATCCCATTACAGATGGTTGTGAGCCACCATGTGGTTGCTGGGAATTGAACTCAGGACCTCTGGAAGAGCAGTCAGTGCTCTTAACCATTAAGCCATCTCTCTAGCCCCCGTGTGTGTGTGTGTGTGTGTGTGTGTGTGTGTGTGTGTGTGTGTTTAAAGAGAATGAGAAAGAACATGAAATTAGCAGGGAGGACTTGGGGCAGAAGAACAAATTATCAAAATATATGATCTTTAAATTAAAAGTTTAAAAAGTACAAAAAAATTAATAAAGTCAAAGTGTCATAACTTCACTTCAGATAGCTTTTCCTGGTGATCTACCCCACACCTCTCCTGACCCAGGTTAAATCTCCCACACCCATGTTTATATTTTAAAACTATCTTCCTGGTTGTTACTTGGTGTTGCTTGGAAGGTCCCTTGCTACTTAGCAAGATGCTGAAATCTGACTTTCAGGAGAAGAAGGAGAGTTTCTGATGTGGCTAGAACTATAACATGCAAATCCTATGTGATGTGGAAACCAAGGGTGGGGACTGGAGAGAGGAAGGCAGACTGGCCAGGGAAGGAGAGCAGGGAAGGAGAAAAGGACAGACAGAATACAAAGTAGATGTCCAGATAGACAGGGGACTGTCAGCTTTCCACAGCACTCTAGTCCTGTGTGAGTACCTTTTATTTTATGTACATTGGTGTTTTGCCTGCATGTGTGTCTGTGTAAGGATGTCAGATCCCCTAGAACTGGAGTTACAGACAGTTGTGAGCTGCCATATAACACAGTTCCTGGGAATCAAACCTAGGTCCTCTGGAAGAACAGTCAGTGTTCTTAACCTTTCAGCCCCTTTGTAAAGCATCCGTGTTTCCTTAAATGTGCTCTGCTAAACCAGGCACAGGGCTCCATGCCTGCAATCCCAGCATTTGAGAGGTGGAGACCTGAGGGCCAGGTGTTCAAAGTCATCACGACATAGTGTGAGAGGCTAGCCTGGACTATGTGAGACCTCATCTCAAAGACAAGACAAAACAACACAAAACAAAGCAAAGACCCTACATTCAGTCAGGACTTACAACAGAGGTTCTCAACCTGTGGGTCTTGACCTCTTCAGGGATCAAACTACCCTTTTACAGGGGTTTCATATCAGATATCCTGTATATAAGATATTTATTGTAAGATTCATAAACATAGCAAATTGTGGTTATAAAGCAGCAATAAAGAAATTTCGTGGTTGGGAGTTACCACAGCATGAGGAACTGTATCAAAAAGTCGCAGCGTTAGGGAGCTTGAGAACCGATGATTACGACCTCCATCCTTCCATCCATGCAGTCCACACACTGAGCCCTGTTTGAGCCTCTAACTGTAGTTTGTGAAGCCAGGCCATTTCCTCTTCAGTTCTGTTTACATCCGACCATGAGGCCAGTCTTCTACAGCTTTCTTTTCTTATGTGCTGTTTTTCAAACCATCTGTGGCTTAGTCATGCCTGTGTCTCACAGATCACCAGAGGAGATTCTTCATAATTTAAAACAAAAAAACTGCTGTGGTCAAAGATACTGGGAAAGCCAATATTCTCCTTTCAACAAATATATGAAAAGCTGAAGTTATGAACTATACCCCCCAATAACCTCCCCCAAAAAGCCAAACCCAGCTTGAATTTATTTTTCTTCTTGGTGTACCACCTATAGCCAAGGGAAGATGTCTATAGCTTTACTGTAGATCAAACCTTTCTGTGGGGGAGGGGTCCTTTGCTCCTATGCATCGTGTATGGGTTGATTTGATTTCCCTTATTATCTCCCTAATATCACCCCATGTTTCTGTTTTTACGAACTCTTGCCTTCACACTGAATGCTTCAATTCAGATTCTGAGGCCCAGAAGGTTCCCTTGTGTTTGACTTTGTACACCAGCCTCTTGTGGGCTGAGGTCAACTTTTTTTTTTTTTGGCTAGGCGTTGCACTGACCTGAGAATGTCCCCAGAACATGCTGATAATGGAGGCACTGTCGTATGCAGACATCTGTGATGGGATCAAAATAGCCACTGCCTCCTTCCTTTCCCAGACTGGCTGATTCCTCTCATTCCCCTCTCTCCACGTCACTCCCTCCTTCTCCCTTAGGGAGAAAATGCTGACGGACTTTGATATCAGAACCTCCTTCAGGAGACTAAGAGGGAGCAGTGGGGGGAGGCAGAGGATCAAATGGCAGCCGTGCAGGAGTCATGTACAGCTCACCCGCTGCACAAGAAGCGGTTCAGGCCAGCTGTGCTACTGATGTGGGGAAAGAAGACAGGAAATTTGAAAGCAGCCAGAAACACAGCAGGAATCCTCATGTTGGAAGCATAAAGGAGAGGGAAGGGGCATTTAAAAAATCCTATGAGGCAAGGTGGTGCGTGGCTGTAATCCCAGCACTCCAGAGCCAGAGGCAGGAGGATTGCCACAAGGCTGAAGCTAATCTGGTCTATATAACGAGTTCCGAAACAACATAGCAAGACCCTTACCAAAAAAAAAAAAGTCACTGAGAACTTCTGGGACACTCTTGGTCCCATGGAAACATATGGCTCTCCCTAATCTATGGGACTTAGATTCTAGCCAGACTAGCTTATGGCTGGCTGCCACACTCCTGGGTCATAAGCCCACCTCTGCAGCAGGAGTCCCTAACAGTGTGGTCCTTGTTTTTCCCCTGCACTGTATTGGTTTTGTGGGGCTGTGGACCCAGGGTATGATATAGCTCTGTGACACAGGACTGCCCTCTGCATTCATGGTTTATGAATTATTGATTTATGCTTATATGAAGAGGCTGCTTACATAACAGTGGCATCTTAGAGAAAGTGGATGCTGGCCTGCCTTGAGGCTGAAATCCTTGTGGGAAAGGAAGACATGGCCTCCAGAAACCTTCTGTTAGAGCAGCCATGGTGGAGCTAAGCAAACAGAGCAGTTAACCTGTCTTCACCCACATGCTCCTAAAACTGATGAACTGGTCTGCAGGCTGCCAGGCGTGCCCAGAGTAGGCTCAGAGGGGACCGGCGAAAGGGTTTCTTATTCGAAGATCTGACTCGTGGGGTGGAAAAGATGGCTCAGTGGTTAGGAACACTTGCTGCTCTTCCAGAGGACCTGGATTCAAATCCCAGCACCTACACAATGGCTCACAACCATCTGTGACTCTTGTTTTAGAGACTCTGATGCACTTCTGGTCTCCCTGGGCACCAGGCATGTATGTGGTATGGATATAAATGCAGGCAATTATCCATATACATGAAATAATAAGTGTTTTTTAAAGGACTGTTGAACAGTGTGATGGGGGTAGCTGGAGTCCAATCCTCATAAATTTATTTACTTGCTTTTTTTTTTTTTTTTGAGACAGGGTTTCATGTATCCCAGACTGACTACACACTTCCTAAGTAGCCAAACTGAGTTTTTGGTCCCCCGCCTCTACTTCCAGCGTCCTGAGATCACAGGCATGATCTATCATGCTAGGTTTAGGCAGTGCTGAGGATGGAGCCTGGAACTTTGTGTATGCCCTCTATCAACTGAGCTACACTCCAGTGTCTTAGGGGTTCTATTGCTGTGATGAAACACCATGACCAAAGCAACTTGGGGAGGAAAGGGTTTATTCTGCTCATAGTTCTACATCACAGTTCATCATTGAAAGCATTGAAGGCAGAAACTCACACAGGGCAGGAACCTGGAGGCAGGAGCTGATGCCGAGGTCATGGAGGGTGCTGCCTACTGGCTTGCTCAACATGGCTTGCTCAGTCTGCTTTCTTATAGAACCCAGGACCACCAGCCCAGGGATTGCACCACCCACAATGAGCTGGGCCCTCTCCCATCGATCACTAATTGAGAAAATACCCTGCAGGCATTTTCTTAATCAATGTTCCCTCCTTTCAGATGACTTTAGTCTGTGTCAAGTGGATGTAAAAACAGCCGTGACACCCGGCTTAGGGAGCAGCAGCAGTGGTTTATATAACCATTGTTTTTGAAGCAGGTCTGTTTTCTCTCTAGCTGTATCTGGCTGCAGGTATCGAGGCTTGAGGTAGACTGAGCTAGACGATGACTACGTCTACTCTCATGCCAGCTTGGTATGATGAAGAAAAGAACAAATGGCTGAGGGTACCCAGAGGGTCAGGTTGGTATAACGACTGACAAATAAATGGAACTGATTCTGGGTCAGGAAAGGAGTGGGGACATCTGAAGAGTAGGCAACAACAGTTAAAGGTGGGGGTCTGAGAGGTGCTGATGGAGTCAAAGGACGGTCAGTGAGGAGTCGAAACGGAGAGCTAGGGTGCAGTAAGACTGGGGTACATGGGATAGAGATTAGGAAGAAGGTGCTGTTGTCAGTAACAGCAGCTGTGGGTTGAATGGTGGGAAGACTCTGGCGAAGAGGTTGAGAGTGGGCAGGGTCATTTACATGCACATATTGAAGACACCACTGGAGTAAAATGGTGTGGAAAAGCAGATAATAGAGGAGAACCCGACTCTAATATACTAGAAAAATGATCTCTGAGGGTTAGGAGAAGGCCTAGTGGTTTATATAACCAGATGACATAAATTCAATGTGGGGTGCAAGGGTTATGGGGGAATAGAGAGAAACTTAGCAGGTGATAATGTGGAATAAGGACTCCTGACTCATCTCCAGGTCTAGTGGTGGGTTACGAGAGGAAAGCCATGCCTAGCTGGAGAACACAGCGAGGAAAGAGCAGGAGGGGTATGCTGGGAAATAAGTGGATAGGCTTTGAGAACAGATGGAGGAGCATGGACATTTTGCCCACCATAGATTAGGAACTCCAATAGGGTAAGGATCTGGGATTGGCCACAAGGGTGGGATATGATGGGGAAGAGGACACAATAGCGGAACGCCAAGGCCTTACTGGAATCAGCAAGCTGGGAGGTGGGGTGTCCTTAGAACCCATAGCTGGACAAGGCAGATGGTGATGATAAGGCTGAATGTTGGGGTTCAGGAGCCTCAGGGGGGCCTCTTCTCCATTTGTTAATGGGGGATGTAGGAAGAGTCCCCTACCTAGCATGGAAACTTTGCAGGGGTCTCTAAGCCTCTGGTCCTGCTGTCTTTTTCATTGACCATCCTCACTCTGGCACATTAACCACTGACTCTAAACAAGGCTGGATATGTACATTTTCCTCCCTGACTAACGAGTTTCTGGTTTTGCTAGAATCACATCTCCTCCTCTCTCCCACTGCATGGTGGAAATCTGGGACTCTGTAGACACACTTGTCACACAAATGAGCCTTTGCTAGGAAAGGTCTGCATTCAAGTAGTCAGGGCTGAAACCCTCCCAGATATTAGGCAGACCAAGGCAGCCAGAAGCCCCAGGCCAGCTGAAAGAAAGCCCTGTTCCCACAGCTCCACGCAAAGCCTTTACTCACAAAGGACCCACTGGCCCCCATCCTAACTGAGACGCTATGGACAGCTGATGGCTCCCAAGGGGGGAAGAGTCAGCTTTCTTTACGGATATGACCTCCTGTAGATCAACCACGCACTAGTGGATGGCCTTACTCTCATGGGCAGCCCAAACTGGGACTTGGGGAGTTCTTAAAAAACAAAAATCTTCAAAAATCTTTCCTCACTCTGTGCCTTTCTGCGTGCACAATAAACTGCTTTGGCAGGAAAACCTTTGACTTAGGGGAAGATGTTTTTTGATCCATGGTCTGTGCTTCAGAGAGCACAGCTGCTCACCATCTTGGTAAATGAGGGTGCATGCTTCAGTTCCTGGCTGCCCAGACCCCAGTTAATCACTAGGGCCTTGCCTTCATTTAGCTCCTCTCCTGGGCTTGGCTTGGTCCTGATTGGCAGCTAAGTCCATTCCTTTGGGCTCACTCAGAGCCTGAGTCCAAGCAGTAATCACCTCCAGGCCTTTCTCTGTCCATTACCCAGGGCACTTCCAGAAGACGGACAGATGGACCTGGGGCCTCTAAGCAGAGCTTGCTGCTTGCTGACTTGACTGAGAAAGAGCACAAGGTCTTAGGAAGGAGGTGGTGTTTCTGGTGCTGGCTCCCATGTCAGGGCAGCTCTCCAGGCATAGATTTTTCTCATCTGGTGGTTTTCTAGAAGCCCCGAAACCTCTGCTGTGCTCAGGTGTCATCTGCCGCCTTGTCTGAGAGAGTCGTTCGTGTCTGCTTTTCTTAACATTTCTCCATTAATTTTCCTCAGTAGGCTCTGAGGAAGAGCCCCTCACCCTGGGATGAAGCTGGTAGATTCTGGAGGAACTTGTTAGTGGTCTTTATGTTTCTTTGAGACAGGTAGGGGTGGCCCTGCAACCCAGTGTCAGAGAGAGGTAGGATGGGGCAGTGAGTCTAAGTAACCTGTAGAGAACGTGGCACTGGGACAGGATCTTCAGATTTTTGGGGAGAAGATAAAAAGCTGCCATCTCCCAATCTTAGACTTTCAGTCATTCATTTAACTTCATTATTTTTTTCCATTTGTGTGCATGTGTGTGTGCGTGCATGCATGCATGCATGAGTGTGTGCTAGTGCGTGTGTGCATGTGTGCATGTGTGTGTGGCATGCTCCACAGTGCATGTGTGGAAGTCAGAACTGCCTGAGAGAGCTGGTACTCTCCTTCCACCACGTGGTTCTGGAAACTGAACTCAGGCTGTTACCTCTTTTTCCTCTGCTTTTAAGCACTTCCTTACGCCTCGGAGCCATCTCGTCAGTCTTGATTTAACTTTTAGGAGGCAAAAGCAAAAATGTATCTTTGCGTCACCCTGGCCTATGGACCAAGAAGGTAGGGACTTACGTAACTTTATTTTTTTGAGATTGTAGTTATAACATTTCTCCCTTCCTTTCCTTTTCCTTCTTTCAAATACTCATTCATATATAAATATATATATATATACAAAAATATATGAATATATAATGTATATATACCCTCCCCTCTTTCCTTCAAATTCATGGCCTCTTTTTCATCAACTATTATTGCATGTGTGTGTGTGTGTGTGTGTGTGTGTGTGTGTGTTGGGTCCATATATTACTCGTGTGTATGTTTTCAGGGCTGACCATTTGGCACTGGACAATCAATTGATGTGTTCTTTCCTTATGTCTCAGTGTCTTAGTTTGGGTTACTATTACTAGGATGGAACACCATGGTGAAAAACAACTTAGGAAAAAAGGGGGCTTATTTCATTCACAGATCCATATGCTAGTTTGTCATCTAAAGCAATGAGAGCAGGAACTCAGGCTGGACATGGACCGGGAGGCAGAAGCATGGTGGGGCAGTGTTTACTGGCTTGCTCAGTCTGCATTCTTACAGAACCCAGGACCACTAGGTCAACAGCAAAGATGGCACCATGCACAATGGACTGGGCCCTCTCCTGTTCATCACTAATTAAGAGATGCCTGACAGCTGGATCTCATGGAGGCATTGTCTCAATTCAGGTTCTCCACTTTCAGGTAACTCTAGTTTGTGTCAAGTTGACATAAAACTAGCCCAGACAATTGACCCCTTGTCATCTTGACATATAAAACACATCAACGTTAAGCTGTAATCCTTTTCTTGTTCTTTCTCAAGACCACACATTGGTTGATATTAATTATTATATACACATGTATATAATTATTATATACACATTACAAATTTTAAAATTCTCAGTCTTTAAAAATTCAGACACAAAAATTTAGTTTCTTAGGCTGGGTATGGTGGCACACACCTTTAATCCCATCACTTGAAAGGCAGAGGCACAGGCAGAGAGATCTCTGTAAGTTTGAGGCTAGCCTGGTCTAATAAATGAATCCAAGACACCCAGGGCTACACAGAGAAACCCTGACTCAAAAAAACCAAAAACCAAAACCAAACAAGAAAGAAACAAAAAATTCAGTCTCTTTAAAATATCCAGTCTTGTTTAAATCCAAAGTATTTTAAAATTCAAAGTCTCTTAACTGTGGGCTCCTGTAAAGTCAAAAATAAATTAAATACTTTCATATTTCAAGAGGGAAGAACCAGGGCACAATCACTATCTGAACAAACTCTATCAGTGTAAATAACTCAATGTCCAATATCTGGGACTCACTCACCATCTTCTGGGCTCCTCTAAGGGGCTTGGGATCACGTCCCTGGCTCTGCCCTCCACAATACACAACTTGTCTTCTAGTCTCCAGCTGGATCCACTCCTTTGTTGCTGTTCTCGGTGATCATCCATGATACGGGCATCTCCAAAAATGCTGGGTTCCCTTGCTGCCACTGGGCTGCACCTTCACCAATGGCTTCTTCTGGGCTCTCTTTAAAGATTCCAGGCCTACCCCTCAGTGCGAAGGTTCAGCTGCTCTCTATGATCCCTTCATGTCTTCAAACCAGTCTTACACTATCAAGTTCAGCTACCAGCATGGGGTACAACCTTGGCTGCCTCTGGAACACAGTGTCTGTGTACTAACCCTGAGGAAACACTTCCCAGAAGACTTCACCTCAGTAATCCTGGTCTCTTGTTTAATCCCAGCTGATTCTTTAGCCCCGGCTGACCAGCATCCATTGTCTCAGCATAGCAAAGGTTTTACTTTAGTGGTTCTGGTCTCTTGTTAACCACAGCCAATTCTTCAGCCTCAACTGACCAGAACCACAGATTCTTCACATAAAAGGCCTGGTAGAGTCTTTGCTTTCCTCTGAAACTCCACAGGCCCGGCCTCCATCATCCTCACGGCTCACAACATCTTCCATGTTCCTATAGAGTAGTTCACTCCACTTTCAACACTCAGTGGCTTTTCTAGTCCAAAGTTCTTCCATAATCCTCCCCAAAGCATCATGGTCAGATCCATCACATCAATTCCCCACAATGCTGGCACCAACTACCCAGCACCCCCGGGGAGGGCCACCTCTCCCAATCCCAGCTTTACTTGGTCGCCTCTCGTTTTGTTGTGTAGGGTTGAGGCCTTGAATGGGCTTTTCCCCGTGCAGTTTGGCACCTTTGTTGGTGTCTTCCTTGCTCAGCTCACCTTTGGGCAGTCATGCTGGTGGGACTTTATGGATGTAGCTTCTGATGCCACTAAGAGACACAATCTCACAGCGAAGTCCCTGGTCCTCTGGCGCTTACTCTTTTTCCACCCCCTCTTCTGCAATGTCTCCTGAGTATGTGAGTGTTTTGTGGTGTATCCACTGGGACTAGGTTCCACCAATCCAAATGTTGATTGGCTGTAGTTTTCTATAGTGGACTCTTGTCTGTTGCAAAGAGAAGCTCCTTGATGAGGGGTAAAGACTACCCTTGGCTATGGCTATAAGGACAAATGTTTACAGACTGTTGTCAGGGATTATGCTGATTTGGTAGGCTAATGGGTACAGATTCTTCTTTACTCATCATGGTTTCACTAGCACTGAGTAATGATCTGGGTACCAGACATTGCATCTCTCTCTCTCTCTCATTGGTTACTGCCATGGTCTGTGTCCACTGCTGCCTCTGGAGGGTCCCTGTGCCATCCCGGGTGTTGACGTGGTTCATAAGCATAAGGTGGAAGGGGCTATCACTTGTCTCTCCTTTCAAAGCTTGCCTGTACCTTCTGGGACCATGGAAGCTAGTCTTCAGGGAGGGGACATTCAAGTCAGTTCCAGCTTGGGGGGCCTCAGTCTCTGTTTCTGAAGGCCATGGAGTCTTCAGCAATAGGGATTTACCAGCCATTAAAAGGTATTTTGTTGTTCTTGTTTATTTGGTTTTTGGGGGCAGGGGAGGCAGAGTATGATTGTACAGTCCTGGAGAGGTCTATAGAACTAGTTATGTAGACCAGGCTAGCCATAAAATTTCAGAGATCCACCTGCCTCTGTCTCTTGAGCGCTGGGACATGTGCCATCATGCCCAACATTTAAGACAATTTTAAAATGAGCTTACAAAGTAGTAGGCTTCCATATGGGGTTTTCATGCACATTTAATCTAGGATGATCTCTTCCAAACCCCTCCTCCTCCTTGCTTCCCCTGTTCCCATTACCCCAACCAGTACTTCCTTTCCTGGTGGTTGGTTCTTTTCTCCATTTCCCTCCTGGGTATGCCCCAGTTCCCTTCTAAGTTTCCTGGCCTTATTATGTCAATTTTAGTAAAAGTTCCATTTGGAGGCTCTGTGCACACAGGAAGGACTGGCCTGGCTTTGACTCTGACCTTGGTAGTCCATCTGGAATTCTGTCACCAAGGACGTTTCCTTTTACACACCGTGGCTGTGGGACAGGTTTTCTGGATTCTTCTGGAAAGCCATCAAGGTCAGTGAGTATTGAGAGCATAACACGGAGATCTCCAGAGAAATCAGGAATGTTAAGCACACAGGGTTGCCTTTCCCATGGAAAAGATGATAAACCTGTTCTTCCCTCAGAAAGCTGAGAATTGGAAGTGATTGACAGCCTGGTGATTTGTGTTACGTTAGACCAAGCCATATCAACCTCCTACAGGCAGGACTGGAGGTGGCTAGTGATCTAAATGACCTTTACAGCCAGCGCCTCCCCTAAGCCCCCACAACCAAGACCAGAGATGGCTAATAGCTCAAATGACCTCTAAGCTATCCATATGATGGAGACCAGGCCAGACTCTTAGGCCCTTAAGCTAGTACAGGTAGTGTATCTCTAGAACACATCTTCTTGGAAGAAATGACTACAAGGCTGAGCAGGGTTTCAATGTAATTACACTTCCTTGTGCAACAGGGATTGCATTACACCAGGAGACTTTTTCTAAATTATACTGAGCTTACATACATTGGGAATAAACTGCCTGTTATCAGACTCCCCAGAGTCTGAGGAAGCCAATCTGCACAGGTTTCCAGTCTTACTCTTCAGTGGTTTCTTCCCTATCTGACACCTGCAGGGGCCCCCTCACAGTTGGGTCTGCTAGAGGCAGGTGAGTGCAGTGAGAAGGTCGTCCTCCTTGTAATAGCCAGACTTCAGAGAAGTCATTTCCAGCTTAAGGAAACAGTGGGGTCTATTATCCCACCACACAGATTAACATACGGCCCTTGGAGCAAGATGATGGGGTTCAGGTCTCCTTGCTGGATGAAGTGTCCAGGGGAAGTTCCTTAGCCTGCGGATCCTCCACAGCATACCACCCCAAGTACCCCACCCCCACCCCTCTCCTGGCTGACCTAGAACACATTGCCTCTCTCTCTCTCATCCTCCCAAGTGCTAGGCGTGTTTATGCTTCATGTTAACGTGTGCAAAACAGAATGCTAACAGTACCTTCTACACAGGATTCCGTGCTTGCAGAGTGCTTTCTCAGCCGTGTCTAGAGTCAGCTCTCACACTGGAAGAGAGATGGGGCTGTATTTTTAGAAGACTTACCCACTCTACTTTAAATAGGGATTTACTTTAAAGTTTATTTTTGCAGCCCCATTTGAAGAATGGTGCGCTAGGTTGTCCCACTGAGCTTCAAACATGCCAACTTCCTTCTACCCTTTCTCCAAGCAAGCACATCACTGAACACCCTACAGAAAACCTGCATCCAGGTCCCTGGGCCTTTGTGGTGGGATCTTATTAACTCCTTTTGCCTCAGTTGAATCTAAGAAGAAACAGGCCCCACCTGAATGTACTGTATCTCACCAAACACCAGACCTGGCAGACCCAGTTCAGAAAGTTCCACTGGACTGCCCTCAGCATGCTGGAGCAGCAGCCCTTATTTTCTCCCCTCTTTATGTATACTTTTCGATTCTTTACCACTAGAAGGTCTACTGTTAGTAGATTGGACTAGTAGGTCCAATCAAAAATTAAGTGTCATATTTTATCTTTTTGATACGAGGGCTCATGTATCTCAGACTGGCCTTGAGTTTGCTTTGTAGCAGAGGGTGGTCTAGAATATCTGAGCCTCGTGCTCCTACCTTCTGATTATAGAAGTGTACACAGCTCCTGGTTTATGTGGCACCGGGGCTTGAGGCTTAGGCATGGGAGCAAGGCACTCTAGCAACTGAGTTACACAGTAGTCCTCCTCTCCCTTTAACCTAAAGGCATTTCTCACCAATTCAAAGAGTGACCTGCATTTCTTCGAGACTGGCCACCTCCAGCAGACCCTGGTAGTCAGAAAACGAGGAGAGTCAAAGGTCAGGGGACTTCTGTATTAGGAAGATGGGTCCAAGGCAGAACACAAAGGACATAGAGGCTCCTAGGGAAGAGCGGAAACCCAGGCCTCTGATACTGATGAAGTCTGCTCCTCCCACTCTGATGGCCGGAAGTGCCCTGCTCTGGCGCTGACGGGTGGGGAGCCGCTGCCCGCAGGCTCAGACTGCGCGCTGCTGGCCTGGGATATTTATAGTACCTGTCTCTCGGGTTCTGTCTCCACCTGGACATATGAGACCCATGGCTGCCGCATGTGTAGGGACTGTGCTGGGGGGTACATTATCGATGTAAGTGGCTGGTGCTTGGCCCTGGATGCGAGCTGGGAGGGAAGTTACAAAGTCTAAACAGAGGGCGGGCAGGGGAAACGCCAGACTGCGGCTCCTCCTTTGTGCACAGAGCACGGTGGTTAGGCTTGGTGAAACTCGGGGCTTTCCAGCTCCTGGGTCCCAGCGGCCGCAGCTGTGGGCGTGGTGAGGCAGGTGTGGGTGGCCCGGGGTCTGTCTCAGTCTCCTCCCCGTCCTGGTTGTCACGGTTGTCTCCGCAGCTACTCAGAAGGGTTAAAGGCAAAACTGGCAACAAGAACTCTTCTTTGTAGTAGGAAAATATGGTCCCAGAGAGTTCATTGTAGCAATCCTCTTTTCAGACACAAAAGTACCGACTCCACATCTACAGACCTGTTATCGCCATGTGCACCTTCAATTTTCCCTAACCACCAACCACCTTTCTGATTGCTCTCAGACAGCAATGACATCATTTTAAAATATATAAATGAGTGACCTCTCTGCCTTCCAAGCAGTGATTGTGGTTCAGAGCACAATGGTTAAAAGCAACGAGGGCTCCTTTATTGGACCTTTTAAAGTTAAAAAACAAACAAACAAACAAACAAAACCCCAAAAAACATTGACAGCACAGGCTGGGCATAGTAGTTCACAGCTTGTCTTTCCAGCAGTAGGGGAACTGAGGCAGGAGGATTGCCCACAAGTTCGAGGCCAGCCTAGGAAACTTTGACAAATGGTGATAGATAGATAGATAGATAGATAGATAGATAGATAGATAGATAGATAGATAGATAGGCAGGCAGACAGACAGACAGATGATGCAAAAGTGAGAATCCAGTCTAGACCGGGCCCAACAGGAGTTAGCCACCTACAGGTCTCTGAGTAAAACCAGCTCTGACTACTTCACTGACAAGCCAGGCTGGAAAGAGGCCAGCCCAGGATCTTATGACGAAAAGTAAAATAAAGAACAGCAGCAGCGACGTATGAAATGAAAATACAGTTGACACTTTTGTCTCATTGGTTTTTTTTTTCTTTTTCACATTTAACGTTGTCGCAACACAGATGAGTAGGCCAAGGTCACCATTGCACAACAGGGAAACTGAGGTTTGGGAACTAGGTTTAAGGAACTTGTAGCTTCAGACCCAGACACATGGCACTCGCGTGGGCGCTATGTCCGCCCGGCTTTTCCACGCGGGCCGGGGACAGGTTCTGGCTGGCACAGCGGTACAGGTCTCAGGCTTCTGGAAAGGCCGGTTTCGTGGCTTGGGACGAGGGGGCGGCTGGCCGGGATCTGGCGCTGCACGGCGCGGCCGGGGCAGCTGGCAGTCAGCTGTGCCGGGGCCGCGCTCGCTCTGAGGGAGGCGAGCCGGCCGCATACCGCGGGGCGCAGAGGAAATAGCTGGGATTCCTCCCGCGGCGCCGCGCTCCCGCTCCCGCGGCGCGGGCACCCGCAGCCCGCGGGGAGGGTCGGGGGCGCGCGCCAGCGGTCTGCAGGCTCGTTCCCGGCACTGCCCGGGGAATCCTCCCCCAACCCCACCATCGGCGCCCTAGCCACTCCCCGCCAGCGTCTGGGTGCTCAGAGGCACCGCGCGTTCTGTTCTTGCAGACTCCCCAGGCCAGCCGGGCCTCCAGCCAGGCCAGCGCCCCTGGGAAGGCTCGCTAGCCACACAGTGTTCCCCACCCCTGCAGAAGAAGCTGTACCAGACCGGATCTGCACTCTATGTCCCACTCTACCCCACAAAAGCTGAAGGTCCGGAGCCTGCTCCAGGCAGTGGCCCCTAAAGGTGGCAGCTTTAGCCTTTGGAAAGCTGTTGCCAGTGATGTGGCCATTTCTGTTTAGGCTTTGAAGTCCTTGAGACAGGGACTTCCCACTTAGGTTGGCAGGAAGTAGGCTGGCCCCTCAGGAACTGCTGCCAGGTGGTGAGGACTGGGTGGTAGAGAAGGGAGGGCAGTAAGAGCCTGGAGTGAGTACTGAACCTGGGGCCCTCTCTGACTGTACAGAGGCCCAAGAAGGGATTGGAGACCCTTCTTGAAGAGTCAGCTGAGAAAGCTCCCCTCTTCTGAACAGAACCAACAGTTTGATCAGGTTGGGGATTAGGAGGTGGGAAGATAGATGGAGGATCCTAAATGGGGCCTACATAACCTTTCCTAGGAGCTGGGCCCCTATTGCTGGGAACAGGGGTGGACAGGTCCAGGCTGTCCCTCCACTGTCCCTTGAGATGATTGCTTCCATCGATAATAGCATTTGGGCTGGTGAGATGGCCCACCAGGTAAAGGTGTTTGAGGTCAAACCCCAGGACCCACACGATGGAAGCGGAGATCATAAACAAACTGTTCAGCCAGGTCACAAGGCTTCTATCCTCTGTGAATTCTTCCCTGGCTTTGCACTCTGTCAGTTTCTATGGCCTATCGGATCGTGCTTTCACACTGGATTGTGAACAAATGCTTTTCAGTTTATCTTCCCAGATGTTAGCTTTACCATGCCAGGGCCCTGATGAATCTCATATACCTTTGGGTACCTACCATCAAGTAGTGTGTTAACCTTACAGTAGAGTCGGCTTAAATGTTTGTTGAATGAATAAGAAGGATGAGGAGGGAATTGGGCAGGCCCAGTACAAACATCAACATAGGCCAGAGGCAAAACTGGCCAATATGGAGTCACCACATACAGGGTACCTGCTACCCAGATCCGGGATGGGAAGGCCTGGTCCTGAGGGCTTGGCTCTGTGTCCCCTGAGAAGGTCACCTGACTGACACACATTTCTGTCCCAGCAGTAGGTCTATCTTGGGCAAGCCCTGTTTTCCCAATCTCCTTAACTTCCACACTCACCCACTCTTGGACATCCTAGAAGGTTCTGGTTTCATACAAATTGGTACCATTTGGTCATTCTGCTAGGGCTTCTAAGTGACCTAGTCTGAGACTGAGAACAGAAATGGCTTTTGCTAAGCTATCTGCCCTCAGGGCAGAGTGACTTTAAGCTCACAGCAGAACCGACCTGGGAGTTCTCCAAATGTCACCCCTGTCCACTGGGTCCAAGTGAATATCTCATGTTTCACCCTCCAAGGCTATCCAAGTAGCCAAAGGTCTGGAGAGGGGACTCTCCTCTGAATAAGTTCCCCCTGAGCCCTGGGAGGAAAGAGGAGGCTGAGGTCAGGCCTGTCCTAATACATCTGCCCCTCAGTGGGGAGATCCAGACATCATTTCCAGAACTTTCCCTAGACACTTACCCATGAGGAGTGGCCCAGGAAGCCTTGGCAAACCCTTTCCAACATGGCCAGCTCACAGCATCAACAATGGTTCTGGGAATTTGGACTCTCAAAACCCCTACATTTTTTTCATAAGAAAAAGGAACAGATTTTGGCATCTTTGTTCCTGAAACAGGAAATGACCAAGACAGTGACCTCCAGTAGCTACTTCCTCATCCAGAGTTCATAAGGGGGTGGGCTCCTTCAGTCCCCTGTTTCCTCCCAAAGATCAGTGGGCATAGGAACCCCAACCGGGGATAGTAGACAGTGTAGCAGTGGGGGATGGAAGGAGAGAGGACTGAGGAATCTAAAGGCCTGGTGGGCTGGAGTTGGGGCGAGTGGGTGCTTGGCATCTAAGGGTTACTTAGTCTGGTTGTTACTTTTATCTTTTCATGGAAAGAGCATCACAGCTGTGACCTCCTAGGGGTTCAAGGTTTCTGGGACCTGGGCCATGTGTGGATTCTGGGCTGGGAGGAAGGAGAGGAGTGGTCTCAGCCCTAGCAGGAGAGTCAAGTGAGCCCCCTGGGGTGCTGAGAGGCGTGGGTCTGAGTGGAGATGGAGGCCTGGCTGGAGGAAGAGTCAAGGCAGAGGGCCCTCTGAGTTGTGAGGAATTCCCTAGAGCCTCTTTTCCTCCCTCCTTCCTTCCCTCCCTCCCTCCCTCCCTCCCCCCAACCCGGGAGGCCTTGACTCTTGACTGGCACCGGTATAACAGACCCAGCTCAGAGGAAGGCACGAGGCGGGAGGGGGGGGGGAAGGGGGGAGGGTGGCACTGGGGAAGGGCAAGCAGCCCTGCGACCATTAACAAGTTTTACATTCCTGGCTCCTCACGGTGAGCAGGTGGCTGGGCTGGTCACCACTGTGAGTAGGTCTTTGCTGGTCCAAGTTCTTGCTCTAAAGCTGAGCTTTTGTGAGCCCAAGGGAGCTAATGGCTTGGCGGGTTTGCTGTCAAGTGAGAATGTAGGTAGGTCTGTGTTGCTGCATAAAATGGTCGGAGCAAGGGTCTCTAGGCTAGCGGAGGCTTCCTCCTTTCTGGACTGGCTAGTGAAGGGCACCTGTGGTGGACAGGGTGAGCAGAGGGCACGGGATTGGCTCTGAGACCAGTGAGGGGGGCTGATGATGGAGACCCTGGTCGGAGGGGCTAGGAGGTACTGGGAGTCTGAGGTCCCATAGGTCAGTAGGGTGTTCCTCAGACTCCAGTTCTGGGGTATCTTGCTTAACTGAACACTCAAACTGGGGAGAGGAGTGTGGAAGGGGAAGAAAAGGTCTGGGGATCCCTTTAAAGCCTGAGACGCTATGGAGATGCTGTCCCTCAGCAAAGGACAGGGAAGGTAGTGTTGGCGGCCACATTATTCAATAAACTTTATGTCTCTTCCCAGGCTGTTTAAGTGTCCAGAGATGGCATTTCTCACAGGTCCCAGCACATACCAGGTATCAAATAAAAGTTAGCCGGAAGAAAAGATCAGAGTCAGAGGCTCACTGTGAGCAGGTGGAGCCTGCTGGGTGCGGAAAAGGTTGAGTTTGTGTGTGTGTGGGGGGGGGGGGGGGATAACGCCTTGCCTTGCTGACTGCTCAATGACTTCTGTCAGTGTGACTGTGAAATCCACTTCCTGAGCCAGCCTTTCGACTTCTCATTTTCTCTGGTTCCTTTTGTCTCCTGTGTCTCCCATAGAGACTGCCTATCTATCTATCTATCTATCTATCTATCTATCTATCTATCTATCTATTATCTATCATCTATAGCATATGTGTGTGTATGTGTGTGCTCACACACACTTATGTGAGTAATGCATGGGTGCATGCTCTACCTGTATGTGTGTACACGTGGAGGCCAGAGGTTGATATCAAGTGTGTATTTATCACTTCCCACCTTATTTTTTAAAAAAAATTTACTTATTTTATTTTATGTATATAAGTGTTTTGCCTACATGTATGTGTGTGTGTGTGTGTGTGTGTGTGTGTGTGTGTGTGTGTGTGTAGGTATAGGTATATGTATGTATGCATCACGTGAATGCCTGGTACCCTCAAAGGACTCTGAAGAGGGCAATGGAACCCCTGGAACTGTTACAAACCATTGTGAACTTCCATGTGGGTGACAGGAACTGAATCTGGATCATCTGTAAGGAGCAGGAATTGAGATTTTAACTCCTGAGCCTTCGCTTCAGCCCCTCCACCTTACTTTTGGAGACTGGGTCTCACTAAACCCAGACCGTGCCATTTTGGCAACACTGGCTGCCCAGAGAGCGCTGGGGGGGGGGGATCGTGTGCTCCATGCCTCGTCTTTTACTTGACCATTGAGTATTTGCTTACATGGCACACTTTATCGATTTAAACCATCTCCCTGGTCACTACATTTTTCTATCTTTAATTTGTTAGGGATTATGTTGGGCAAGATGATACAGTGGTAAATAACGCTTATACCTGAGATAGATGACACACATACACACACACACCCGCCCCCAGCCCCTGTAAGGTCTGCGGATTGTTCTCTAAAGCCTGGCAAGGTCTATGATGCGGCTTTGTTGGAAGAGGGTAGCATTTTCCTTGCTAGGTGTGATTTTGTTGCGCCACCTACTGGCAATGAACAGATAGATATACCCACACTGAGTTTTGCAGGACTGTTGGCCTAGAGAAACCAAATATTGGGACTCAGTGGTTAAGAGCACTGGCTGTTTTTCCAAGGAACTCAGAGCCCACATGACGGCTCATCAGATGTCTGTAACCCCAGTTCCAGGAGGGATCAAGACTCTCACCTAAGCCGGGCAGTGGTGGCGCACACCTTTAATCATATATATATATATATATATATATATATATATATATATATATATATTCATTCAGGCAACACACATACACAGAATAAAGACAAATAAATCTTAAAAAGAAATCAATTAAAGCATATAGTATATAGGGCTTGGAAATTCCACTGTGGCAGAGCGCTTGCCTAGCGTGCCTGACCTCAGCATCCTTGGCCTCAGCCACTGGCTGACACACCAAAGGAGCAAGCAAGCAAACAGTAAAGCGCAGAATAGGACTCAGTAGGGCGCACACAGGCTCATCAATGTACACACAAACACATGTAGAAATTAAACATCTAACAGTACCCTGGCCTTACGATTCCAGTAAATTCTTGAGTCTAACAACAGAAAGCCCCTTCCTTTGTAACAGTTCCCTCCCCTGTCCCAGAGTTCTAGCCAACTGCCGACACACCTTCTGGCTCTTTGAGACTGCACTGACAGGGAGGCTATGGCTGTAGCTCAGTTGGGAGAGTGCCTGTCTTCAGTGCACAAACCCCTGTGTTTGGTCCCTGGAACCATATAAAGGAGATACAGCACAGGACTGTAATACCAGTCCTTAAGAAGTGGAGGCAGAAGAATCACAAGGTCAAGGCTGGACCATCGAGATGGCTCAGTGGGTAAAGATGCTCGACAACCTGAACTAGATTCCCAGAATCCATGTAGTGGAGGGAGGGACTTAACTCTCTCTGACCTCCACATGTACAGTGGGGCATGACACCCCCACCTATACATATACGTGTGCAAGCAAGCTACACACACACACACACACACACACACACAACGGACGTTTTTAAAAAACTACAAAAATGACCTCAAGTCCAGTACCGCCTCTTGGGGAAGCCATTCTGTACCTCTGAACTTCATAACTTTATGACACTTTATTAACCTGCAATTTTGCTGTTTGAGGACACACGTTTTCTTCCTTTCTAGTCTGAAAGCTTCCTGAGGGTAAGCCTTGGGCTTCATTCATGTTTGTGTTGTCTGGTATCGACCAACACTTCATCGTACACAAAAGCAGGGTTTAGCAAGTGCTTGCTGGTGTAGGATGACCATGGGCACAAGGGAGAGTAAGGGCAGTGTATGGAAGCCCACATCTGCTTGCACACACTTCTCCAGCCTTACAAACGGACACACGGCTCTTACAAAAGCATTGGTACACATCTCTGCACCCATAGCGCTATGTAGATATTCCCCTTACACCAGTGGTTCTCAGCCTTCCTAATGCTTCGACTCTTTAATACAAGGTCCTCATGCTGCGCTGACCCCCAACCATAGAATTATTTTTTGTTGTTATTTCATAACTATAATTTTGCTACTGACAAAGTTTATTGTGTAAACATCCGATATGCCAGATATCTGATAGATGACCCTTGTGAAAGGCTTGTTTGACCCCCGAAGGGGTCGTGACTTACAGCTTGAGAAGCACTGTCCTAAGCCAAACCTTTTATTGATCCCTTTATCTAGTTTTCCCCCTTTCTAATTGTCCTATTAATCCCATGCTGTAATTTAAATTACTTATCAATTTTTAGTGTGTGCCGGCTTGCATGTGAAGGTCAGAGAACCACTTCCGGGTGTGATTTCTTTCCTTTCGCTGTGGGATCTTCAGCTTCAACTCCGGGCAGGGGCGCACAGCAAGCCCTTCCTCTCACTGAGCAGTCCGCTGGCCCTGCTGTACCTTCCTAAAGCACCTTCTGAGGGCACTATTCTCTACCCCAAAGTCCCAGCAGTTCTTGTTACCTTGCATGAGAAAGTCTGGCAAAAGTTAAGTCCTTTCTTTTCTACTCTCTTTGGGGAAGAAGTTATCATTTTAGCCAGTCAAAAAGAAGCAAAGATCTCCACAAATGTTATCTTCGGTGGCCACAGATGTGTGCGCGACCACAGATGTGCACTCTCTCCTTCCTTACTACTGTGAATGCCATCGCAAAGGAGCTGTGGCAGTCCCTTGTCACCATGAGGGAGCGATTAGGACGTTGCATGGTCTTTTTTTTGTTTGTTTTGTTTTGTTTTGTTTTTCGAGACAGGGTTTCTCTGTGTAGCCCTGGCTGTCCTGGAACTCACTTTGTAGACCAGGCTGGCCTCGAACTCAGAAATCCTCCTGCCTCTGCCTCCCAAGTGCTGGGATTAAAGGCGTGCGCCACCACCGCCTGGCATGTTGCATGGTCTTATTTCTAGATTCCCTGTTTGTGTGAAGAAAAACCAACCCACCATGTTCATGGCGCTGCGGGTTTCTCTGTTACATACAGCTGGATGCAGCCCTTACTCAAGGTTTTAAATACCTGTTTCTTCTCAATGTCCACGGGAGGAAGGAAATAGATAGACTGCTTTTTCCATGGTCTTCTCGAGCCCTTATGCTCCGATCTCACCTGACTCTCTAGTCTAGCTTCTCGGTGTTTTCCACAAGGCTAACACCCCTACTCCAAGCCCAGTCCAGCTTTCGCAATCTCAAATCTCTAGTCTCCTTGAGCCCCTAACTCATTTCTTGGCCTTTAACTCCCTCCAATCCTTTCTTCTTGTGGAAGTCAGAGGAGTTTGGCGAGAGGACCTTACATTGCCCACCCAGGAGAGCCTTGACTCACCACACAGGTTTACAGGCTCCTGTCACCGTGTCTGGTTTATGTAGTGTTGGATGCCAGACCCATGGCTTCCTGCTTTGCTGACCAAGTTGCATCCCCAGCTCTTGGGGGAGTCCTTTATTTTTATTTCTAAAATAATTTTTAAAGATTTATTTATTTTATTTTATGTGTGTTTGCCTGTGTCTATGTCTGTACAGCAGGCACATATCTGGTGCCCAAGGAGGTCAGAAGACTTCAGATCCATTAGAACTGGAATTACTGATGGTCGTGAATGACCATGTGGGTGCTGGGGATTAAACCTGGTTCCTCTGCAAGAGCAGCATATGCTCTTAACAACGGATCCTTCTCTCCAGCCTCTGGGGATCTTTATAAACTCAAATCTAATCAAGTGTCGTTTCCGTGCTTAAATACCGTCAGTGGCCTTTAACCTCTGTTTAACTCCAATCCAAATGCCTTAGTAAAACCTAAATCCTATAAAGATCTGCAGAGTCAAGACCATTGGTCAGACTCAATGTTGGCTATGCATTGGAGTCTTCTAGAAATAGTTTTTGAAAAATCATCAATGGTTCAGCCCTGCTCCTTTTCCTGTGTGAGTGTGTGTAGTGTGCACTAGGCAGGTGTTCGGCCAGTGAGCCTCAGCCTCAGTTCCTGCTCATTTTGAGACAGTCTCCCTAGGCAGTCCAGGTTAGACTCAAGTCTGAAGTTCCTCTGCCTCAGTCTCCTAAGTGTTAGGATTAAAGGTGTGTGCCACTTTTTAAAAATAAAACTAAATGTATTTTATTTTTAGACAACCTACATGGCATTTTTCTTAAAAAACAAAACAAAACAAAACAAAAAACCTCAAAACAAACAACCTCCCCCAAAACAATGCCTCCTCTTTAGATAACAGTCAAAATAAAAGCTCAAGATGACATCAGTCCCATTTGTCCTAAGTCCTGGTGTTGTATGGATGGCAAGCAGCGGCCAGTCATGGTGACAGGCGACAGATCCAGTTGGTTACTGCAAAACAAGGAGATTTCGCTCCAGAGCAGCTCAGCTTGAGTGTGTAAGTTTCCTCGCACATAGGTGTGCCCCCCCCCGTTCAACCTGGACTGTCATAAAGACAGGCACGGGGGAACTTCCTTTTGCAACCCAGAAGTGTTACTTTTAAATATTATGGTTTAGTTGATCTGGGATGCGCTGGGATACTGATATATATGACAAGCTCCTGTGTTAGATTTTAAATTTATTTGTTTTGGTTGTTCAAAATAGAATTTCTCCGTTGTAGGCCTGGATGTCTTGGAACTTTCTTTGTAGACCAGACTGGCCTTGAACTCAGAGATCTGCCTGCCTCTTGAATGGACTGCGTGTGCTATCTGGACTGCCAGGCTATCCTGGGTAGATTTTAAGAGACAGAGGAGTTGAGAACCTTTATATCAGATCTGGTTAATCACCCCGTCCTCACCAAATACCAACCTGCCCGAGCACTTCAAGGGTTCTGAGTTCTTCCAGCCTCAGGACTTTGCAGAAGCTGCTTCTTCTGCCTGGAAGGCATTTTTTCCTGCTTGTCTTGTGTCTCCTCCTCCCTCCCCAACCCCCCCCCCCCCCCCGTCCCAGACTCAATTTAAATGTCTCCTGTTCACAGAGGCCTTCCCTAAGCACTCAATGTAAAATGTTTTCTCTTGTCATTATCGATTGTTAATTTAAAAAAAAAAACTTTCTTAATTCTATCACCACTGAAAGTTTTGTATTTATTTGTTTCTTAAAATGATTGTATTTCACAATAGATGATAGCTGGAAGAAGTAATAGCGCTGGTCAGTGTGTAAGCAGAGACTCTGGTTCCTTAATATCCAGTTTCCACCGGGTGATGTGCAGAGGTCTAGGTGTCTGTTGTGAACTGCATTACGGAAGAGGAGCCAGGGCATAGGGAATCAGCAGGGCACAGGGAATCAGCAGGGCATAGGGAATCATCAGTGCATAGGGAATCAGTGCATAGGGAATCAGCAGTGCATAGGGAATCAGTGCATAGGGAATCAGCAGGGCATAGGGAATCAGCAGTGCATAGGGAATCAGCAGTGCATAGGGAATCAGCAGAGCATAGGGAATCAGCAGGGCATAGGGAATCAGTGCACAGGGAATCAGCAGGGCATAGGGAATCAGCAGTGCATAGGGAATCAGCAGTGCATAGGGAATCAGTGCATAGGGAATCAGCAGTGCATAGGGAATCAGCAGTGCATAGGGAATCAGCAGTGCATAGGGAATCAGCAGAGCATAGGGAATCAGCAGGGCATAGGGAATCAGTGCACAGGGAATCAGCAGGGCATAGGGAATCAGCAGTGCATAGGGAATCAGCAGGGCATAGGGAATCAGCAGTGCATAGGGAATCAGCAGTGCATAGGGAATCAGCAGAGCATAGGGAATCAGCAGGGCATAGGGAATCAGTGCATAGGGAATCAGCTGGGCATAGGGAATCAGCAATGCATAGGGAATCAGCAGGGCATAGGGAATCAGCAGGGCATAGGGAATCAGTGCATAGGGAATCAGCAGTGCATAGGGAATCAGCAGGTCATAGGGAATCAGCAGTTCATAGGGAATCAGCAGTGCATAGGAAATCAGCAGGGCATAGGGAATCAGCAGGGCATAGGGAATCAGTCCATGGGGAATCAGCAGGGCATAGGGAATCAGCAGGGCATAGGGAATCAGCAGGGCATAGGGAATCAGCAGGGCATAGGGAATCAGTGCATAGGGAATCAGCAGGGCATAGGGAATCAGCAGGGCATAGGGAATCAGCAGTGCGGGAATCAGCAGGGCATAGGGAATCAGCAGTGCCTAGGGAATCAGCAGTGCCTAGGGAATCAGCAGTGCCTAGGGAATCAGCAGTGCATAGGGAATCAGCAGGTCATAGGGAATCAGCAGTGCATAGGGAATCAGCAGGGCATAGGAAATCAGTGCACAGGGAATCAGTGCATAGGGAATCAGCAGGGCATAGGGAATCAGCAGTGCATAGGGAAATCAGCAGGGCATAGGGAATCAGCAGGGTATAGGGAATCAGCAGTGCATAGAGAATCAACAGGTCATAGGGAATCAGCAATGCATAGGGAATCAACAGGGCATAGGGAATCAGCAGTGCATAGGGAATCAGCAGTGCATAGGGAATCAGTGCATAGGGAATCAGCAGTGCATAGGGAAATCAGCAGGGCATAGGGAATCAGCAGTGCATAGGGAATCAGCAGGTCATAGGGAATCAGTGCACAGGGAATCAGTGCATAGGGAATCAGCAGGGCATAGGGAATCAGTGCACAGGGAATCAGTGCATAGGGAATCAGTGCACAGGGAATCAGCAGGGCATAGGGAATCAGCAGTGCATAGGGAATCAGCAGTGCATAGGGAATCAGCAGTGCATAGGGAATCAGCAGGGCATAGGGAATCAGCAGAGCATAGGGAATCAGCAGGGCATAGGGAATCAGTGCACAGGGAATCAGCAGGGCATAGGGAATCAGCAGTGCATAGGGAATCAGCAGTGCATAGGGAATCAGTGCATAGGGAATCAGCAGTGCATAGGGAATCAGCAGTGCATAGGGAATCAGCAGTGCATAGGGAATCAGCAGAGCATAGGGAATCAGCAGGGCATAGGGAATCAGTGCACAGGGAATCAGCAGGGCATAGGGAATCAGCAGTGCATAGGGAATCAGCAGGGCATAGGGAATCAGCAGTGCATAGGGAATCAGCAGTGCATAGGGAATCAGCAGAGCATAGGGAATCAGCAGGGCATAGGGAATCAGTGCATAGGGAATCAGCTGGGCATAGGGAATCAGCAATGCATAGGGAATCAGCAGGGCATAGGGAATCAGCAGGGCATAGGGAATCAGTGCATAGGGAATCAGCAGTGCATAGGGAATCAGCAGGTCATAGGGAATCAGCAGTTCATAGGGAATCAGCAGTGCATAGGAAATCAGCAGGGCATAGGGAATCAGCAGGGCATAGGGAATCAGTGCATGGGGAATCAGCAGGGCATAGGGAATCAGCAGTGCATAGGGAATCAGCAGGGCATAGGGAATCAGCAGTGCATAGGGAATCAGCAGTGCATAGGGAATCAGCAGAGCATAGGGAATCAGCAGGGCATAGGAAATCAGTGCACAGGGAATCAGCAGGGCATAGGGAATCAGCAGTGCATAGGGAATCAGCAGTGCATAGGGAATCAGTGCATAGGGAATCAGCAGTGCATAGGGAATCAGCAGTGCATAGGGAATCAGCAGTGCATAGGGAATCAGCAGAGCATAGGGAATCAGCAGGGCATAGGGAATCAGTGCACAGGGAATCAGCAGGGCATAGGGAATCAGCAGTGCATAGGGAATCAGCAGGGCATAGGGAATCAGCAGGGCATAGGGAATCAGCAGTGCATAGGGAATCAGCAGAGCATAGGGAATCAGCAGGGCATAGGGAATCAGTGCATAGGGAATCAGCTGGGCATAGGGAATCAGCAATGCATAGGGAATCAGCAGGGCATAGGGAATCAGCAGGGCATAGGGAATCAGTGCATAGGGAATCAGCAGTGCATAGGGAATCAGCAGGTCATAGGGAATCAGCAGTTCATAGGGAATCAGCAGTGCATAGGAAATCAGCAGGGCATAGGGAATCAGCAGGGCATAGGGAATCAGTGCATGGGGAATCAGCAGGGCATAGGGAATCAGCAGTGCATAGGGAATCAGCAGGGCATAGGGAATCAGCAGGGCATAGGGAATCAGTGCATAGGGAATCAGCAGGGCATAGGGAATCAGCAGGGCATAGGGAATCAGCAGTGCGGGAATCAGCAGGGCATAGGGAATCAGCAGTGCCTAGGGAATCAGCAGTGCCTAGGGAATCAGCAGTGCCTAGGGAATCAGCAGTGCATAGGGAATCAGCAGGTCATAGGGAATCAGCAGTGCATAGGGAATCAGCAGGGCATAGGAAATCAGTGCACAGGGAATCAGTGCATAGGGAATCAGCAGGGCATAGGGAATCAGCAGTGCATAGGGAAATCAGCAGGGCATAGGGAATCAGCAGGGTATAGGGAATCAGCAGTGCATAGAGAATCAACAGGTCATAGGGAATCAGCAATGCATAGGGAATCAACAGGGCATAGGGAATCAGCAGTGCATAGGGAATCAGCAGTGCATAGGGAATCAGTGCATAGGGAATCAGCAGTGCATAGGGAATCAGCAGGGCATAGGGAATCAGCAGTGCATAGGGAAATCAGCAGGGCATAGGGAATCAGCAGGGTATAGGGAATCAGCAGTGCATAGAGAATCAACAGGTCATAGGGAATCAGCAATGCATAGGGAATCAACAGGGCATAGGGAATCAGCAGTGCATAGGGAATCAGCAGTGCATAGGGAATCAGTGCATAGGGAATCAGCAGTGCATAGGGAATCAGCAGGGCATAGGGAATCAGCAGTGCATAGGGAATCAGCAGGTCATAGGGAATCAGTGCACAGGGAATCAGTGCATAGGGAATCAGCAGGGCATAGGGAATCAGTGCACAGGGAATCAGTGCATAGGGAATCAGCAGGTCATAGGGAATCAGCAGTGCATAGGGAATCAGCAGTGCATAGGGAATCAGTGCATAGGGAATCAGCAGTGCATAGGGAATCAGCAGTGCATAGGGAATCAGTGCATAGGGCATCAGTGCATAGGGAATCAGTGCATAGGGAATCAGCAGAGCATAGGGAATCAGCAGGGCATAGGGAATCAGCAGTGGTCCTTGTTGGTACTTCTGGCCTTTATCCCAGGAGGAGTCACAGTCTTTACAATGTTAGGCAGGAGGCAAAGCTTCCCTATGCTCCACAGGGAGATGTGATCTTGGCATTTCAAGGCTGAAAACTATGCAGGCATCTTCTGAGAGAGTCAGGAACCAAGGTAGGTAGTCCTTTGGGTCTGTAAGTCCTTAGGCCCGTAGGTATGGGACAAGGCTTTGGGACCCCCATGCTTAGCTGAGCTTTCTGCCTAGAGGTGCTTTGCAGAACAAGCACAGGACTCTGACAGACCTGGGGGTGGGGGCTCATCATTTAAAACTGGGAGGCAGCTAGAATTTGTGGACACAACACTGGAGAGAAGGGGACTGTGTAGATATGACTGTAGTTCTCATGGAGTTGCCTTGATACTTGTTCAAACAGGCAAGGACCAGCTGTTGGAAAAACAACAACCAGGAGGCTGGAGGCCAAGCAGCTTCCAGAGCTCCCATGGATGGAGGAGATGCTCCAGTTCTGCTGGCTAGAGTGGCAAGGGACACGGCATATAGGTCTTAGTCATAAGATGTCCTGGTTTGGGATGCTATCCTCAAGTATCATAGTCCTGATGGCTCATAAAGGATAGGAGTGTAGTGTAGACGCTCCACCTATGAGGTCAGGTGCCAGCATGGTGGGCTCTGGTGAGGACCCTCTTCCAGGCTGCACATTGTCTTCTTGTATTTTCATCTGGTAGAAGAGATCTAGGGAGCTCCCTAACTAATAATGACACCCGTGAATTCTATTCCCGAGGACCCTGGCCTCATGACCTACTTCCCTTCTAAATGCCCCATCTTTGGACACCATTACATCATATGAAGGTTTAGAATTTCCACATGTGATACTTTTGCAGTTCTGGAGATTGAACTCAGGGTTGTGGAGATTGAATGCATGTGTAGGTACATGCATGCATGTGTGCAATGGGCGGGAGTGTGTCATGTGTTAGGATAGTTAACAGCGTCCCTGATTTCTACTCAGTAGGTGGCAGAAGCAACCTCCTAGTTGTGACAACCCAAAATATGTACAGACATTGCCAATGTTCCTTCAGTGGAGATGGACGCGTATTGCCCCTGATTTAGAATCAGAGTTCTGGGCGCAGCCTAACAAAGCAGGAAAACAAAGCTTGGAAGTATTTAACTTCTCTATAAAGAACTCAACCATGTGATTCCTTGTTTCAAAAAAAAGATTCAGCTACTCAGCAGTGCCAACATCAACATTCACAATGCCCAGCTGTACCCAATCAAAAACTGCCAGGCATGCTACAGGGCACCAGTCCAGACCCTGCACCAGGAGGCTGTCAGTGACAAGAGACAGATTTACACATACCTCGAGTTGGCATACAAGAAGATCTTCCTTTATGGCTGGAGAGATGCCTCAGTGGTTAAGAACACCTGCTACTTTTGCAGAGGATCCAGGTTTGGTTCCGGCACCTCCATGATGGCTCACAAGGGGCTATAACTCCAGTTCCAAGGGATTCCACGCCCTCTCGTGTCCCCCCAGCATTGGTTCCCTCTCATGTGTATGTGCAGGCAACACACACACATAGATACTAAAGTAAGTATTTTACCTTATTTTTAGTGCACGTACACGTTCGTGTGTGTGTGTGTGTGTGTGTGTGTGTGTGTGTGTGCATGAATGCAAGTAACTACAGAGGCCAAAAAAGAGCATCAGATTCTTTGGAGCTGGAGTTATTGGTGATTGCAAGCTGCCTGCTGCGTGTGCTGAGGACTGACTTCTGATCCTCTGGAAAGCCGCGATTGCTCTAACTACTGAGCTCTCTCTCCAGCCCCATGAAACCATTTTATAAAGATGTTCAGAGACTTAAGAGAAAACAGGAACATAATGAGAAGAGAAATATAATTAAAGTCCCCATCCCCACAGCCTCCTGTCACTCTGTACCCCAGACTGGCCTTGAACTCATGCTTCTGCCCCAACCTTCGGAAAGCTGTGATTAGTTTGGCTGAAGGTACTACATTTTCCCCTAGAACTAACTAAAGAATATAATATTTAAAGTGAAATAGTCACCAGATGGGCTTACAGCGCCTTGCATAAATATCACAGATGAAAATGTCTGTGAATGTGCACACACAACAAAATCCCAAACCCAAACCCAACCAACTCACCTAAATTTATTGAGACTGAAGTCCCGGACATGGTGACCCACTGGGTAATTTCAGCAATCTCATGAGTATGTAGCTAGAGCTCTAGATGGAAAACCCAGAGTGAGGGTGGGAAAAAACTCACTGGAAAAACTAAAGTCTGAAATATACTCAAATACGAGGGAAGTTATAAACTCAATTATCAAAAAATCTGGAGTTGTATAAACACAAAGAAAACCATTCAAGAATATTATATAGCATTTCTAAAACCCAATGAGGAAAAGAAAAACAGTAAAATCAGGCAGAATGGTGTGGGAACCACATTGCTTATAGAAAATGAAGAGGGGATGCAGACCACCTCCTCGTTGGGGGCCCTGGGACGCAGGAGGCCTCTCTGCTCGCTCCAATGCCGAGGCAAACAGCTTTCCTCCAGCATGGTCCCCTCCACGATGCTCAGTCTTATGTCAGCCCCACAGCCAGCCACAGCCAAATCCTCTGAGACCACAACCACCAGATTTCTAAAAGAATCAGGTTGTAGGCCTGGCACACGTTTTTAATCCCAGCTCTGGGTGACAGAGGCAGACAGATCCCTGAGTTCGAGGCCAGCCTGGTTGACGAGTAAATTCCAGGACAGTCAAGGATACCTGGAGAGACTCTGTCTGAAAAACAAGCAAGCAAGCAAGCAAACAAACAAACACCACCCAAACAAAAGAATCAGATTGTGTTTCATTCCATGTTCAAATGCAGAGGAAGAAATCAAACCTTCTTCAGCCAGCAGTGAGAGAGTCTCCACAAATGTATCCGTCTCAGTGATGACTGACCAAATCCTTCTGGAAGGATCTGAACTGAGAGGAAATGAAGTAGCCAGGATGCCTCACGTGGCAAAGGGGGGTGGGACTAGGGGAGCAGCCCGTCAGGTTATTCCTGTTCAAATTAATCCAGATGAGACTTCTACAGTTTTACAGTGGGGATGAGACACTTCAGTGTGCTGAGTGACGAGGAGGCGGCCCAGTGACGTCACACAATGGATCCATTTCTCCCATCCGTGTGCTTCCTGGTTACACCTCACAAGTTCTGAAAACAGTAGAACAATCCCACTCCCCACCCCCCCGGGGGAATGGTCACACACAGTGTTCTGAGCGTCGTCCCTCAACTACCCGGCAAGTCCAATTTGTGCTTTCCATAGTCTTGGATGCGTGGCCACCATCATGGGTCACTCTTAAAGAAAACTGACTCCCTTTCACCACAGCTCTCAGTTGCCAGTGGATCCCCAGCTAGGGTGGGACCTTGTGTCTACTTTCCTCTCTGCTCTGGGATTCAGTATGGCTTGAGCCCAGGTAGGTCACAACTGCTGTCACCATTCACATTTCATTCCCACATACATAACTCACACATGGTTTACTACCCTACTGCTGGCGTTGGAGATTTGCTACTTCAGTTTTTACCAGTACATCACATATAGGGCAAGCAAGAAATGAAGTCGCCCTGTGGAATGTCAAGCTACACTATCCAAGGACCGGCAGCGTAGGAGGCCTTCACACAAAACCCTGGAAGGCCAGCAGATTGGCTGCTGTATCTGTCTCAGCTGCTCTCTTCCATCTTCCCATGCAATTGTTTGCAAGTGCACAGAGGCCTTGGGAAGGGGCATCCCAAGGAAGTGAACGAGGGGAGATGCCTGTCAGCAGAGGTGGGTCTCCCCCAAGAAAGCACTGAGCAGGAAGCTGCCCAAAGTGGAATGACCCAGACTTACATGGTAGCGCTCAAGACATTTGCCACACAGGGCGAATTATTGAGGTGGGAAGGCCTAAAAGAACCGTCCTTCACATAAGAATATCATTCATTCGATGTGGTTTGCTTTTCTAGGAACGATTGGGTAGGCAAACCTCCGGTCTGTTTCTTAGTGAGGAAAGACTAATCTATCCCTCAGTTTTTATTAACGCTTCATGGTGGAAATTACATTTTCATCATAAATCAGCTTGACTTTCTGACTTTCTGCTGAATCTCGGGAAAAAAAAAGTATCTGAAAGTGTTTTATCAGTAGCCATGTCTCTGCTCTTTTGCTTTAAATAGACATAGAAGTAGACAAGTTTTATTTACAAGTTTGGGCTACCTTAAGTCTCATGAAGTGAGGTGCAATTAACTCCATGCTGTCGTGCAATCTGTCATTGTATAACAGGGATGGATTTCCATTGCTTCGGTCATTAAGTGCTGTTTAACACCACCGTTAGCTTCCTGAGTGAGGTACTCATAGACTGAGGCAGATGGAAGAGTCAGGCACAAAGGCACAACTCTCTCTGTCTCTCTGTCTCCTCTCTCTCTCTCTCTCTCTCTCTCTCTCTCTCTCTCTCTCTCTCTCTCTCTCTCTCTCTCCCCCCCCCCAGGTTTCTCTGTGTAGCTCTGGCTGTTCTGGAGCTCAGGCTGTCCTTGAACTTAGATTCACTTGCTTCTGCCTCCTGAGTGCTGGGGTTAAAAGCTTGTGCCACCACTGCCCAGTGAATTGTTCTTCTTGTGCAGGGATTTCATGTGTTGCCCAGGCTGGTCTTGAACTTGTGGTGGGCTCAAGTGATCTTTGTGTCTGGTGTCCTGAGCGTGTGGGTTTCCAGTTTAACTATTAAACTATACTTACAGTCTAGTAGACAGGAATGACATCAACTGTTCTACAACATAATGCTATGTGAACATTACAAATGCTTTGAAAGAATATGGGTGGTTAAAAGAAAATCCAACCAATAGCATAATCACAAATGCTCAAGTCCAAACACAGAACATATGACCGACAGACAGACACATACACACACATGAGAGGTGGGGGAATTCACACTCATATGCCTGCATGAACATATATGTGCGCATGCACACATACATGCATACACATATATGCTGACAAATGAAGCAAAACCATTAAAATAACAGACTCCAGTTAAAGCAATCCTTAGCAGAAAAAAACAATGTTGGAGGTACCACCAGACCTGATTTCAAGGTCTCCTACAGAGCCTTAGTAACAAAACAGGCAGAAGTAAGCCCACACAGCCTAGTCACCTTAGGTTGTCAGTTGATCACGTGTCTAGAAATTAGTCCACCTATTTTGTTTTGTTTTCTGAGACAGGGTTTCTCTGTGTAGCCCTGGCTGTCCTGGAATTCACTCTGCAGACCAGGCTGACCTCAAACTCAGAAATCTGCCTGCCTTTGCCTCCCAAGTGCTGGGATTAAAGGCGTGTGCCACTACTGCCCAGCTCATCCATTTCTATTATTACTATTTATAATTATTTGTTTTTTTGAGACAGTCACTCTGTGTAGCAGCTGTTTTGGTATCCACTGTGTATGTTGGCTTTCAACTCATAGAGATCCACCCACCTGCCTCCACCTCCCCAGTTCTGCCTTCCAAGCACGCATCACCATGTCTGGGCATTCATTTCTCTTAGATGTTTCAATTTATTGGAATATAGGTTTTCAAAAATATTTCCTGATAATCCTCTAGATTTCGTTAGTATCACTTCAATGTCTTTCTTTTTATCTTGAATTTAATTTTTATTAATATCTTTTAAATTTTACTTATTTGGGGTCATGATATTTTTTTCCTCACAAGTACAATCTGTGCACCACTCGTATGCCTGGTGCCTGGGGCAGGCATCACACCTCTGGAACTGGAGGGAGCCACCGTGTGCAGGCTGCGACTTGCAGCCAGGTCCTCTGTAAGAGCAAGTGCTCTTAACCAAGATCCATCTCCCAGCCCTATCTAATTTTATTAACTTTTGTCTTCTGACTTTTCTTTTTGTTCCTTTGACTAAGAATTTGATAGTCTGATTTATCTTTCTGCCCTGATTTTTTGACAAAGATGCCAAATCATCCGTTAGCAAAAAGATAGACTGAACATTCAGGCAGAGAATGAAACTCCATCTCTATCTCTCATCCTGTATGCAAATCAACTACAGACAGATCAAACACTACTTAGTGTTAGTCCTGAAACTCTAAATGGATAGAGGAAAACAGACATGGGCAACCACTGTCTGAAAAGATTCCAATGGCCCAAGAAGTAAAACCCAAGGAGACAAATGAATTCTCTGAAGCTAAAAAGCATCTATGCAGTAAGGGATGCAGAAAGAGTCTAAGAGAGAATCCCAGCACTCGGGAGGCAGAGGCTGGTAGAACTCTGGGATCAAGGTCAATCTGGTCTACAGAGTGAGTTTCAGGAATCCCAATTCAAAAATAAATAAATAAACAAAACAAAACAAAACTAATCAAGAAATAGCCTACAGAGCAGGAGAGAATTCTTGCTAGCTAGATATTCTAGACAGAATATCTAGAATATATAAAGAACTCAAAAAAAGGAAATACAAAAACCCTCAAGAAATTCAATCAATAAATGGGCTAATAAAACATATACAGTTCTTAAAAGATGAGGCACAACGAGCTAATAGATATATGGAAAGAACGTTAGCATCCTGAGCTGTTAGGAAAAAGCAAGTTAAAATTGCGTTGAGATCCCATCTCAGCCAGTCAGATTGGCTATCGTGGAGAGAACAAACAACAAATGTTGGTGGGGATGCAGTGTAGGGGGAGGACCTTCTAAGTGGTGAGAATGCAAACTGGTCCAGTCACTACAGAGATCATCTTTGGAGGTCCCTCAAGACACTAAAAGTAGATCTATCATATAACCCAGTTCTGCTACTCCTAGACACCCACCCAAAGGACTCTAAATGAAGTAGCACTGGGTGTCTTAATTACTGTTCTAGTGCTGTGGAGAGACACCAGGACCACAGCAAATCTTAGAAGGGAAAACATTTAATTGGGGCTGGCTTACAGGTTCAGAGGATAAGTCTATTATCATCGTGGTGGAAAACGTGGCGGCAGGCAGGCATGGATCTAAGAGTTTACATCCTGACCCACAGGCAGGGTGGAGGGGTGCCTTCGTGGGCGTTTGGAACTCAAATTCCAGCCCAGTTATACACTTCCTCCAACACGTGCAGACCTCCTAATAGTTCATTAACTGGGGACTAAGCATGCAAAGCTATGGGCCTGAGAATGGGGGCTATTCTCGTCCAAACCACCATACAAAGATCCTTGTGTTGGGGTTCAGGATTAACCACACAAACCACTCAGCCACCAATCTCAGACAGGATTGATGGTTTATTGAACACACCTTCCAAGATTGATTAATCAGGGTCTCAGCCAGGAGTTAGGAGCCAAGCCACCACACCGGACAGTTCTCATGGTCAGTTTGTGGGAAAAACCACCAACAGGTACATTTGCAACATTTGGGCTATCGAGACAAAGCAATGCTGTCTGACCTTTACGCTGACTGGCTGGGTTTAGAGGCAGAGAGGCTAGGGAACTTCTAGCATTCAGGAGGCCCTGAAGGCCCACATAAAGTACAACAACATGACCTATGGTCATGGGCAAGGAAAACTTGGTCAGGTTAAGGTCATAAGCGACAAGATGGAGGCTGAGGCAATGTGGCAGAACTGAACATTTAACATCTAACATTTAACACTGTTACCATGGTTTATTACAGCATCCATCACAACAGCCAAGTGTGCCGAGGTGCCTGTCTACAGGCAAGTGAGTGAAGGAAGTGTGGAATGGACACACAGTGGAGGCTTTAGCCTCTCACATCAGAGTTTCATTGCTATAATACAACTGTCATTTGCAGGACAATGGATGCAGCCCGAGATCACTGCGTTAAGTGAAATGAGTAAAGCTCACAAAGACAAATGTCTCTTCTTTCAATTGTAGATCCTAGATTTTATAAGCCTATATCCAATTTATATAAAATGGAAATAGAAGTAAAAATGTCTGAAGGAAGAAGGTCATGGGAGGAGCAGAGAGGAAGAGAGGGTATTGGGGTAATTATGGTCAACGGTCTCTTTGTAAGAAAACACCTTTTCTGTTTCCAGCACAGGGGGTTGAATCCAGTACCTCTTACATGCTACACAGCTGCCTTACCACTTAGTCACACCCTCTGAAAATGTTTTTATAAGACCCATTACTGAGAGTAATGAATACATGGCAATAAAAAAGAAACTGTACTTATCATTTAAAACTTCCCCACTCAGAAAACCCAAGTCTTCCGTGATGAAATTTGTTAAACACTTATTTCTTTATTATTCATATACCCCACTCCTTACCCAGTCATAATGGTGGGACCTTTGTATGAGTCACAGTCTCTCTCTGGGTCCCCCTCTCCTTCATTTCCTCTGAGTCAAGATGTAACCTGTGTAAATCTCCATCTCCATGATTGTATCTTCCAGAGTTCTGTATCCTTCAGACACACCTCCTCTGTGGTTGTGATGCATAGGGCTGTTGATTGTCTCTGCCTTCCCAGAGAAGACGAGAGGATCCAGAAGCGCTTCCTCTCTGTCTTCACTAGGACTAGACCCTGCCCAGTAAGAATTTCCCTCTCCCGGGTCTACCGGTTCCTTTCTCGTGATGACCAGATGTTGCAGTGTCTCAGGGATCCACCTCAGGTCCCCCTCTCATTTCAAACTTCCTCGGTGACCACACTCATGCCCACACGCTTCCTCTTCCAGGATGATGAGGGCACCCAGGACTCTTGAAGGTATACCTTGAGCATGCATTTGCTCTACTGTGACCATGGCTCTGTCTCTGAGGTCCCTGACACACTTCCCTGAGTCCCTCAGGATGTCTCAGCTCAGCATAGCCTATAGTTAGCCCAAAATTGCTTCCCTAAACCCAAGTCAGGGGCAGGGCTGCACACATAGGAGAGGCTGCCCATCATCTATCTGTTTACACCTTGCTGTTTCCTGAACCACACTCCTCTCTCCACCCAGCACTGGGTACCCTCAACACTCTCTTAAATATAATTCAACCACCTTGACTTCCCACACCTCACCTGCCATCTCTGCCTCCACTTCCACTCTTGTGCCTGGTCCTGTGTATTCTCCGAACACCAGGCACTGGTATTTATACATGCATATCAGATCCCTGAAGGAAGGGCTTCTCGGGGTGAGCACTGTTCCCCTTACAGCCCCACCACCTCCTACCTCTCCTTCAGTCCTTCCCAGGGCTCAGACGTTGTGGAGGAAGGAAGACCCACTCCAAGGTCTGCTGCATAGTGACCAGAGGGACATAGAAGGTCACCCTTGCTCTGAAACTGGAGCTAGCTGGGACCTGAAAAAGGTTTATTTCGGGGTTTGTTTGATTTTGGTTTGTGAGACAGAGTTTCTCTGAGTAGTCCTCACTGTCCTGGAACAAACTCACTCTGTAGACCAGGCTAGCTCCAACTCAGCGAGATCCACCTGCCTCTGTCTCCCAAGTGGAGGGTTGAGTTCAAGAGGAGTTGAAGAGCTGAGCCCAGGCTTTGACTGGCAGAGTGTGGCTGTGATTTCCCGGAATCAGAGGACTAGATGAAAAGAACAGTGACGGCACCGAGAAGTCCAGCTAGGGACTTTGTCATCTCCATCTTCCAGTCACTATTTGTTCCATTTTGGAGGAAGCGGGGAAAGCTGGGGTCCATCCCCACGTGTCCGAGGGCTGGGCTGCATACTGAAGGATGGCTGTCCATTGCTGGCCCCTTAGGCAGTTGAGACTAACAGTGGAGCAGTTATTTCTCCATTTTGGCCACTAGATGGCAACACATCCCTTTAGACAATTAAAATTGCCAGCCGGAATAACAAAACCTACACTTGAGGTCACAGAGATGTCCCTGCAGTTTCTGGGTCTTCATTTGCGGATTTGGAGTGAGACACTTTTATGCTTTGCTAGACTGGGCCACCTTGACTGGTCGAGCTAAACTAGTTTTAGAGCCTATTTTCTTTCTTTTTTCCTTCTTTTGGTTTTTAGAGACAGGGTTTCTCTGTGTAGCTCTGGCTGTCTTGGAATTTATTCTGTAGACAAAAGTGGTTTCAAACTCACAGAGATCCACTTGCCTCTGTCACCCAAGTGCTGGGATTAAAGGCGTGTGCCACCACCACTTGGTTATACATCCTATTTTCACCCAGGGGGTTGATCAACAGTTAGCAACAGCTCCTGAACCCCGAAAAGGGAGCCAGACACAATGCAAATGGTCACAAACAATGGACTCTTATCAGCTGAGGTGTCACAGACCTCAGATTGCTACAGGGTGCTACAAGACCATATTAGCTGGAAGGATGACGCTTGTCTGAGCTTCCAGAAAAGGCTACTCTGTCAATAAATCTGACAACTGCCTTGCTTCACGAATACTCCATTATACCTGCCAAAACGTGTCTGATTACAATCCCATTTTATACCCAATGAGTCCCCCAACATTCCATTATAACCCCCCTACACACACACACACACACACACACACACACACACACACACACACAATCTCAGCCTAGACTTCTGCAGAGCTTAATGACGGATGCTATCCCTATGCATCCCTCCCTCCTCTAACACTAGCAAATCTTTTTAAGAGACGTTTCCTCCTTTCTCCATGTTCTTCACAATCCAGTCAGTCTACTGACACATGTATCAGAAAACCCCATACAACCAGGAGCTCTGTCTAAATCTTACTCAGTGACATTCTTCATGACCCCACGGGGCACCTTATAGGCATTAGACTTGCAAACACATTTGGCAAACTCGAGGCCCTATATCTCATATCCCATCACAACCCTGTCGTGGTTGCCATCACAGGGCCAGGGTCACCGCTCCCACCTAGAAAAGCACAGACCTCTGTTACCTTCTTTGCTTTAGGGAGAAGAGGAAGAGGAGGAGAAGGCAGAAGAAGAGGAAGAGGAGGAGTGGGAGCAGGAGCAGGAGGCTTCCTCTAGGTGCTCTCTTGCCTGCATCCAGCCTTATCAGTCCCAACAGCTCCCAAGAAGGCAGGTAGCCCCTGAGCATAGGCTCCAGGGTTGAGGTTTGATTTGGTCCATATCCGACCCGAAATCAGTGTCCACTCACCGCCTCCTCCTCAGAACGCACCAGGTTCCTGTTCCGGTTCTGCTAACAGATCACTTAGCCGGCAGCTTTCTTTTCTATACCTGGAAGGGGCACTTGGAGAAGAGCATCAAAAACTGGAAGGAACAGACCTGAAGGAATCATCTAGTTCAAGGTCCCATGGTCTCCCCCCACCCACCCGCCACCTTTTCCTGACTCCCTCCTATTTATCTAGTTTTTCCTGTTGTGATTGTAAATGCACAGCAAGCTTTCCCGGCATTCAAGAGCTGAAAGGAAACGCAGGCCCACACTAATCCCTCACACACAAGAGAAAACTGAGGCGCAGAGGTTGAGGACTAGCTGTCCACATGCTCCAGTTGGTTGGGGTAGAGCTGGCGTTCCTGACATGCCTCATGAAGCCCTCCTCCGGCGGCTGCCCCTCATGTGCCTCCTTGTTCACGTTAGTCAAGAAATGCTACTTGCATTCAGAAGGCACGTCCAATGCAAACCACTCCAGAGATTATATTTCAAAGATTGATAGACATGGCTTTCGCATTATCTGCTGTTTCAGATTAGCTATGCTGTGGCTTCATTCTTTGGGACTGATATTGGGGGCGGGGAGCCAATTTTGAGTTCCTCTTCGAAGCCCTCAGCTCTAGCCTGTGAGACTGGGTCTAGGAGGGACAGGAGATCCATTCTATATTTTCAGTCTGTCAGGAGATTTCATTGTTTAAACAAACATTTCAATGAAGCCATCCAGCTGGGCAGTGATTTATGACTCTGGCTATAGTTTTCCCCCAACAAAGATAAACAATCCTGCAACTCTTGGGACTGGGACTCCTGGTTCTAATAACTTGGAGCTGGCTGGACCACGCCAGCCATCGCCTGGTCTGGGGTTTGGTTAAGATCTGTTCACACTGGTCCTGCGGCTGAGCCACAAACCTTGGGGGACCGTGTTGTGCTTGGAAGCTAGAACTACCTCAAGGGCAGGGAAGAATGGCAAAACGAAGAGAAATAGCTCAGGGGTGGGGGTTTCCGGCCCACTCCTCTTTTCCGGTAGGGCAGTAATGTTCTGCGTTCTGCTGATTAGATATTTGGTATTTCAGTAAAAGAGCTTCTATTATTGTTGTCATTATTACGATATTTATTTATTTTGTATATATAGGCACGGAAGTCAGAGGACAGCTCGTGGTAGTCAGTTCTTTGTTTCCACCACGTGGGTCCTGGGGATCAAATTCTGGTCATTAGGCTTGGAAGCAAGTGCCTTTCTTACTGAGCCAACGAGCCGACCCTACGCTTCTGGTCTTGAGTATATTGGTAGTGGCACATGGTTTTCTTCTGTGGGGTTATACCAGGTTACACACTGTGTCTGTGTTTGTAGAATCCTCAGCTCTGGCCTATAAGCTCAGGTCTGGCCAATCAAAGTAACACGTTCTTGTGGTCATAGCTGTTGGTTAAGGAGATAGAGGAGCATCTTATTCTATGAAGAACAGAAAAAGGCAGCTGAGGCTGCTGGGAGAGAGGCAGTTCCACCCTCCCTTTCCTGGACTTGAATGGGATGATATGTGAGTCTGATTGACCTCAAGAGATGTCGTTGCCTTTTAACGTCCAAGGGAGACGTTATGGTATGACATCAAACACGTAGGAAGGAGAGCTGAGGGATGCAGAGCATCTACTTCCATCTTCTTTTGAGCGACATAGTCTTTGACTTGCAGCTACACAAGGGGAACCCATATTTACTATTGGGCACAGCAAGAGATCAGCTAGGAGTTCCAGACCAGCGTCTGGCTTGCATGGCTTACCAAATGAGCGGTAGTTTCCCCCAGCCTGACTACTTGTGTGTATGGTTCTCCTCAGTGGAAGGTGTGGAGCTGAGGCAGATGCACACGCAGCTCACATTCACCCTTCCCCATAGAGTTCTTGGTGAAGTCAGTGATCCTTAGACCATTGACAATGATCTAAGGAAACTCAGAAGCATGTCCCAGGAGAAGAAGAAAAAAATAACCAAAATGCTTTAAAGAACACAGTGATTTGGTGGAGACATCACTGAAAAGGGTGTTTGGTGGGTGAATCTTGAAAAATTAGGATACTTTTGATAGGTAGCGATGGGCAGAAGGTTTGGCCAGAGGATGAACGGCTGTGGAGAAATGAGGAGGTAGGAGGGGCTGCTTAGGGGCTTTTGAGAAGTGGAGTTGGATAGAGGCTAGAGCACAGACATCCAGCAACCAATGAGATAAGTTGGTGTTATCATCAGATACCTATATTGGGAAGCTTGCTCCGTTCAGAGAGGAGCTACTGAACCTGTTGACCAGGGAAGCATCCTTATAGGAGTTTCTTTGCCTGGAAGCAGGAAGAGAGTAAATATGGAAAGAATGCACTGTAGTAGTTAGTGTAAGGGGCATCTTGAGTAGTTCACAGGGCAGGGAGCAGCAGGTTTCTCCTCTGGGCGTATGAGCTTCTGATGCAGAACTCAAGTCCAAAAGCCACAGAAAGGAAAGTTGATATGTTCAAATAAAGATTCAAGAGTTCTACATGCTCCAAATTCCCTAGACAAAGTCAAAATACAAGGGCATGCTGGCAAAATGCTTGTTACACCAATGCTACACAGCTACTTCCTAAATGTATAGAGAGCTTACCTTGCAGAAAGACCAATGCATATGTGTTGAATCACACACACACACACACACACACACACACACACACACACACATATATATACAATACAAAGGGCACGAATAGAAAGTTCACAGAAGGGCCAGGGTGAGAGTTCAGTGGATAAGAACCTTCCCACCAAGCCCAATGACCTGAGTTTGATCCCTGGGAGCCACCAGGTGGAAGGAGAACTGACTCCTGAAAGTTGGTCTCCAACCTTCACACATGTGCTACGGCACACACACGCAGGTACACAGCACATATACAAACATTAAATGAGATGTAACAGCAATAACAAAAGGGAGGTTTACAGGAAGAAAATGCAGCAGCCATTAACTTCCTGAAGGACAATAAGGATCATTAGCACCTCCGTGTTTTAACCTCTGTTCACACAGTTAATTTTCACAATAACTGTGTGAAGAAGGTTGTCCTCATTGTGACTCATTTTACTGATGAAAAACAGAAGACATTGAGAAATTGAGGAAATGGCTCAGTCACTCCAACTGCCTTATTCCCCCCAGCCTTTTTTGACACAGGATTTCTCTGTGTAGCCTGAAATTTATGCTATAGACCAGGCTGGCCTTGAACTCAGAGATCCAGCTGCTTCTGCCTCCTGAGTGCTGGGATTAAAGGAATGAGCCACCATACCTGGTGTCAACTAATGTCTTAATTAGCTTTTTATTGCTGTGATAAAAACAGCAAGATCAAAAGCAACCTGAGGTGGGGGAGGGTAAGGGTTTATTTTGGTTCATAGTTCTGTCACAGTCCATCACTAAGAGAAGTCAGGACAGGAACCTGGAGGCAGGAACTGTGAAGCAGAGGTCATGGAGGAGCACTGCTTACTGACTTTCTCCTTGTGACTTGCTCAGCCTGGTTTCTTATCTAACCCAAGGCCCTCAGATGGCACTGCCCGAGTGCTCTAGAACCTCTCATGTCAATCAACTAAGAAAATGCACCTCAGGTCAATTGAATGGAGCCATTTTCTCAACTGTGGTTTGCTCTTTCCAGATGACTCCAACTTGGGTCCAGTTGACATGACCAGTTAGCAGTTTATAAGCAGCTGGGCTGGAATTTGGAGTCAGGCATTTGGGGACCAATTTGTTCTTTGAAGCACATCTTGCTTGATTTCATACATTCTAAAAGAAATCCAAATTAAAATTATACCAAAACATCATATTTTATAAGTCATATAAAATATATCACAGTGCTTGGTAGATGATGGTTTCACTCAGGTGAAACCACATTCATATATCACTGGTGGAAATGTGAATTGGGCTATATTGGATGACAATATGTCAGTGTCTACCAACATTTTACACACATGTTTGCTTTGAGATAGAAACTCCATTTCAGGCATTTCCCAGAAGGTGATGGGAAATGTGAAGATTTATTATAGTCTGTCTGTGATAGCAAATGTCTAGAAATAAGCCAAGTATCCTCCAACAGGTGCTTGCATATGGACTATGGATGGTAAAGTTGGTAGATGAGGGTTATGGAACAATTTCTAAGATATTATGGTGAAGTGGCCAGGAAGATGGACAGGGCAGAGTGTGATCCACACACACATTCCTATGTGCTACCACATAGGCAGTCTCTGGCTCTAAGGAAGAAGGCTTGTGGCTGGGCGAAGGGTGAGAGAGAACAGTTTTGTCTTGTTTTGTTTTACTTTTTTAAAAATTTAATTTGTGGGGCTGGATAGATGGCTCAGTGATTAAGAGCACTGAGTGCTCTTCCAGAGGTTCCAAGTTCAATTCCTAGCAACCACATGGTGACTCACAACCATCTGTAATGGGATCTGATGCCCTCTTCTGGTGTGTCTGAAGTCAGTTACAGTGCACTCATATACATAATATAAATAGTTGTTTTAAAATTTTAATATATATGGTTTGGTATTGTTGAAAAAATACACGTAAACAGGTATAAAGATCTACTTGTAAAAAATAAAAATTCACAGATAAATAAAACTCTGCTAAGGCGTTGCTCATGAAACTGCAGGGTGAGAAACCAAAGCCAGGGGTCCCTTTGTGTGTTATAAGGGAAGGGGTATCTTACCGTGTGCTCAGGGTCTCATTGTATAAGAGAAGGGGTATCTTACTGTGTGTCCACTATTTTCACATAGGAACACACAACATTATTTGTTTCTATTTTAAATTGATTTTTACGTTATAAGCATGTGAATGTGTGCATGTGTGTGGTAGAGTTAATAGTTCATATGGGTGTGTGCACATGTGCATGGAATCCATAGGTTGATATTGTCTTCCTCATTTGATTACCTTTCTTTCATCGAGAGGCTTCCTCGATTGCCCTCCACCATATTCACGGATTCAGAGTCTCTCTGTTGAATCCAGAGCTCACCAATAAGGACTAGCCTGCTTAGCCAGCTTCTTCAGGGAATCCCATCTCTTTAGAGTTCTAGAATTATAGGCAGACCACCATGCCCACCCAGTGTTTGCATTAGTTTGGGAATCCAGTCTCTGGTCCAGCAAGCATTTAATTCATCTCCTTATCCTGTTATTGTTTTTTTTTTAATTATTTCTTTTGCTCTAACACACACACACACACACACACACACACACACACACACACACGTGCACAATCTGCCATCGCCAGATTGTACTTTACAAAGACTTTATTTTTTACATTGTTTTAAAGATGTATGTATGTATGTATGTATTTATTTATTTGTATGAGTACACTGTTGCTGTCTTCAGACACACCAGAAGAGGGCACCAGATCCAATTACAGATGGTTGCTAGCCACCATGTGGCGGCTGGAAGCTGAACTCAGGACCTCTGGAAGAGCAGTCAGTGCTCTTAACCGCCGAGCCATCTCTCCAGCCCTTTACGTGTGTGTGTGTGTGTGTGTGTGTGTGTGTGTGTGTGTGTGTGTGTGTGTGTGTGTGAGAGAGAGAGAGAGAGAGAGAGAGAGAGAGAGAATGTGAGTATGTGTGTGAGACAGTGCACACATGGAGATCAGAGTACAATTTGTGAGAGTCAGTTCTCTACCTCTGTCACGTGAGCTCCAGGAACTGAACTCAGGCTGTTAGGCAACTTTAAGTACTGAGCCATCTCTTCAGCCAGCTATTAGGATTTTATTGATCTGATACAGGGAGCGTGAGAAGTTCCCTATTCCCCCGACCCCCAACCCTAATCCAGTCAGTTCAGGTAGGTTTTTAAGGCAGAACAATGGGAACTTGAGGGAGTTTGGTTGAGACGATCTTAAATCTTCTTTAAATGACAAAGAACAGGATGGGGCTGGGGTAAGGGTTGGGACAGGAACTCAAGCTGAGCTGGGAGGTGAGAAGACAGAGGTAACAAGGTCACAGCCAGAGCTCAAGGAGAAATGAAGGCCAGGCCCGGAGCTTGTGGGAACTGATGGGTGATTTACAGACCTGGTTCTCTCAGGTGCTCTGCTCCTTGCGACTGGGCTCCTTGCCCTGCACCAGCTTTAGGTGAGCAATTCTAGTTTCAATTGAGAAAGAGAATGGGATGCACAGTTCAACTTAGACACAAACACGAGTTTAGTGCTTGCTCCGCTCACTATGAGACACGTGAGCACGCCATGCTCCTCTCCAAACATAGACACAAACTCATTAGAACGCAATTTGATGTGTGGAACAGTAGAAGAAGAGGCTACCGGGACAGCTCCTAGGAGAGAGGATGTACCTGCCACTCTAACCAAGGACAGGCTTGGTGAAGAGGCCAAGCTCAAGGCTGGGTTGCAAGAATGAGTGGGAGGAATGTGTATGGCTGCCTTCCAGCTAAAGTAGGTCTGTGTTATAACTGAGATGAATCCACTCCTTATTCAGTTGGTGGTCTTTGTGGGGCTTGGGGATTCTTTTCAGGAGGTGCGTGGGAGTTGATGATGGTGCTGTGGGGTTGAGGGTCTTGTCTACTCTCTCTTTAATAGGGATTTTGGTATCTTGCGACTTTGTGGGGGGTGGGGTGGGTTGGATGAGGAGAGGCCAGTTTGGCTCTCTCGAGGTGGTTGTGAATGAAGGAGGTGCTAATGAACCCACCAGGAAAGACAGCTGGCGGGGTTGCTGCTGAGAGATGGAGCCTGGGTACAGGTATGACCTTCTTAGAGGCTCGTGGTCAGCATGCTCTCCATGTGTGGTGGCGAGCCTCTCACATCCAGGACTGTGCCTGGACCCACCAGCTCTCTGCTCCCGTCTTCCCTTCCTTCTCTTCCCTGTATCATTTCGGAGGACTTATTGCTGTTTATTATTAAGGGTATAGAGGATGGGTGGAGAAAAGCCCTACTCACCCCTACCCCTGCAAAATGCTTCTCATAAATACTTTAATCTTGTCCAGACATCAAAGCGTGTCTTCCTTTTCTCCCTATCATACCTCTCCCTTGAGGCAGAGAACATCCAGCAGTCTGCCTGCCTGTCCGGGAGACAGATGCAAACCCCTGGGAGGAAAAAGTCAAGTCATTATCTCGAAAATGCTTCCTGTGGCATTGTAGTCGTTGGCCGTGGACTGCTGTGCAATGGTGGCTGCACATGAGATTTGGAAGAGATGAGCTGAGTGTGAACAGCTTGGGGATTTCTTTAGCAACCAGGATCTTGTATTGTGTATTCAAGAGATGAAAATAAAAGCCAACCTGTGCAGACCAATCATGGCTTGGGTCTATCTGGATCCGTTGTTTTCTAAAGAAACACAGGACACAACTGGCGGGACATGTGGCTTAGAAACCGCTGTGCGAATTGTGTCTCTGGTCGCCAACCACTTCAGAGAGAGGTAAATTTGGAGGAGGGGTGAGTTTTCTGGGTGGGGTCACATCAGTAGAATGTTGGGAGGGAATGCTAGTCTGGGATGTCAGTCTGTGATTTGTTTGTTTGTTTATCTGTTATTCAGTGTGGGTATGTGCTGTGTATGCAAATGTGCATATGCCTGAGCATGCTCTCAGAGGTCACTGGGTGGTGTCCTCTGTCATTCTCTGCCTATTGCTTTGAGTCAGTGTCTCTCCCTACTACTCAAGGCTCATGTTTTCTCATCTAAGCTGGAAGCCATCAAGTCCCAGTGATCCTTCTGTCTCTGCCCCTCTTAGAACTGGAGTTAGATGTGGTGGAGTGTGTGAGGGATGTCCAACTTGTTGTGTGGGTGCTTGGAGCCAAAGTTTAATCTTTATGGTTGTTCAAAAAGTACTCTTAACCATTGAACCATCCCTCTAGCTTCTTTCTTCCTTCTTCCTTGATCTTGTTCTCACCCTCCTGCCTCCTTTTTTCCCCCTCCTCTTCTTCCGCCTCCTTGGCGATCTCTCATTGCCCAGTCTGGCCTTGACCTTGCTCTGTAACTGAGATGACCTTGAGTTTTCTGATTGTCCTACTTCTACTTCCTGCCCCCCCCCAAGTGCTAGGATTATAGGCAGGTGCCACTATGCCTGGTTTTATGTGGTATCTGGAATTGAACTCGGTGCTTTATGAATATTAGGCAAGTATTTTATCAGCTGAGCTACATCCCAAGCCCTCAGGGCCCATTTTTGATCACTAAAACATATCTGGAGTCCCAGATGGCTCTCAACTCTTGCCATCCTCCTGCCACGTACCCACATGGATTCTTCTTCTCGGGGCTTCCCATGGGGGTTTGCTGTAGACAGGAGAGATGAGTGTGGCCAGCAACTGGGAATGGAATTCACAGGACGTACAAGGACTTTTGGGAGGTAGAGGGTGAGAAGAGACACAGGGGCTGTGAAGAGCTGCCAAAGCAGAGACAGGGGCCGATGAAAGTCTGGTAATCTTTCATCTTCAGAACTTCTCATTTGAAGCATGAAATTTAATCAGATGTTTAAAGATCCTGCAGAAACACACGAAGAGCACAAGCCCAGAGGACGGGCTCTGCGGGCAGGTTCAGCATCTGCCTTATGACTGCAGTGAAGACAGATATTGGAACTGGCTGTGAGACTGGGTTTGGAACCCTCTTAGGTTGCTGTGGGTAAACAGGCCCTGGGGGGAATTGCTTTTCATTTCCTGAGATAGGAAGGGAAGGAACAGGGTGGGCGGAAGTGGTCATGAATCTCTGGAGACAGGAGTATCCGCATCCTCATTAGCTAGGGAGACGTCAGGTTGAAACCAGATGGCAAATATTTAATCACAAAGAGCATCTGTCCGAGAGAGAGAGAGAGAGAGAGAGAGAGAGAGAGAGAGAGAGAGAGAGAGAGAGAGAGAGAGAGAGAGAGGAGACTGGGTCAGGGCCCACGTGTCTGGTACCAGAACTGTCAGCCCAGCTATCAGCTTCCTTGAGCTCCTACTGCGTGCTCAGCCAGCAGCCTCATAGCATGTATTTCAGGGCATTCACATTACAGGCTAAACGAAAGTCATTTCTTAGAGCATGTCCCAGGAAACTATTGTTGCACAGGAAACTCTCACAAAAGCTTGAAACTCAAGACAAACTCCTTTTTCGTTATGCTTCTGTGGGATGGCAGTCTCAGTCAGGTGGGTATTTTTGTTTTTATTTTATTTTATTTTTACTGGTGTCCTTTATCTGGTTGCAGCCCCCATGTCAGAGGGGCGCAGGGATATGAGGGCTCCAAAGGGGAGAGCTGATCACTGTGGCTCACTCACGAGACTGGAAGTTGATGCTGACTCTCCATCTGGGGCTCCTCCAGGGCTGTAAACTCTCTCTCTCTCTCTCTCTCTCTCTCTCTCTCTCTCTCTCTCTCTCTCTCTCTCTCTCCCTCTCCCTCTCCCTCTCCCTCTCCCTCTCCCCCCCCCTCTCTCTCTCTCTCTCTCTCTCTCTCTCTCTCTCTCTCTCTCTCTCTCTCTCGTATATGAGTACAATGTCTCTATCTTCAGACACACCAGAAGAGGGCATCAGATCCCATGACAGATGGTTGTGAGCCACCATGTGGTTGTTGGGATTTGAACTCAGGACCTCATGCTAGCCAAGCACTCTACCAACTAAGTTACTTTCTCCACCCCATTCTGTGCTCTTAACCACTGAGTCATCATCTCACTTTTCCAAGGTTTTATTTTGTTTTTTACCCAAGACTTTTGACAGTGGGCTGGCTGGGTTCTTAGAAGAACTGTTCTAAGAGCAAGCATCCCACTACATCCAGGCACAACATGTAAGGCTTCTTGTGGACTAACCTTGGAGGTACAAGTACATCAATTCCAGCACATGAAGGGAAATAAATGAAGCCTTTCCTTTTAATGTGGGAGTGTGTTGGTGGGCACAGGGGGATAAGAAATTGATGGTGGCAAATTTTGGAGACAAATTAACATATTCATTACTTGGGTCCATGGCAGGTTCCATGGGTAGGTGGTCTATTGAGTTGCATGGGGTTTTATACTTAGGATGGTCTTGTGCTTCTTAATTTAATGCTCCACTGCTACTGACTTTAAATTGTTAACAAATTTCTGGGGTGGAGAAAGTAGTTGGTAGAATGCTTGGCTAGCATGAAGCTCCAGATTCGGTCCCCACCACTGTACAAACCCCATGGGGCATAGGCCTGTGGTTCGAGCACCGAGGGCAGAGGCAGGAGGACAAAGGGGAAGGCCATCCTTGGTTACATCGCAAGTTTGAACATCAGCTTCCTCCCTCCCTCTCCCCCTCCCTCCCCTCCCTTCCTCCCTCTTCCTTCCTTCCTCCCTCTTCCTTCCTTCCTTCCTTCTATAGCATTAGGGATGGAACTGCAGGCACCAGGGTCTTTACACACCCTTGGTAAGTGCTCTACCCTGAGTTAGAGTCCAGCCTTTCTCTACAGTTGTCAACATTCATATTGAAACAGCAGTCATACCCTGTACTGCATTCATTGTAGAGAGCCTTCCTGGATTTGTGTGCTGTGGTGAGGGTAACGGCATGTGCTGAACTCTGTGCCAAGCCGATGACTCCTGCTCATGGGAGTTTACACAACATCCAGAAGCCAATAAATGGCAGCATTTGAGCAGTTAGGCTGTGGTTGCTGAAGGATATTCTAGATAGAGTACAAAGAATATTCATACATTGTGTGCTCTTTTAGGCTCATATTCCAGCTCTCCAAACATGCTAGAAATGGCTAAAAAAGCTTCCATGAGTCTTAGAAATCTCCTTTCTCTCTCCCCACTCCTCCTCATCTTCATTCCCAGGACCCTGTGTTGTGGGCCTTGAAAGGAGGCGCTTCCTACATCAGGGCTGGCTCATGGGGTGGATGTAGAGAGGGGCGTGTGTTATGTCTAGGAGGAATGATGAACTTTGGAACCTGTAGAGTGTCAGTTCAGGGTCAAGTTCCTGGGGGAGGCACTTAAAAAAACCTGGGGTAGTTTGGTCTAATGGTTCTGGGTTTGGGGAAGAAGAAGAGGACTAGGAGATGGAAGAAGAAGAGGAGGAGGAGGAGACAGCTTTCTGGTTTATATAAAAGGTTTATACTAAAGGAGTATACTTAGAGTTTTGGTGTCTGATGCCTCCCTTCTAGTCTATAGACAACTAATAATTCCCCAAGACACAGGAAATGTCTTCTATCTAGGTAGGAAACAGCTCAAAGAGTCTCTAGAACAGACCCAATCCAGCTTCTAATAAAGACAGAAGGCTTCTGGGAAGTACACATCTTGCTTATGGCTGATGCTTACTTTCCTTCAGGGGTAGCATCTTGTGTGATTGTCCTAGTTACTTTTCTGTTGCTGTGATAAACATCATGACCAAAAGCAACTTGCGGAAGAAAGGGTTTATTTCAGTTTACAACTCTCAGGTCACACTTCGTCACTGAGGAAAGTTAGGTCAAGAACTCAAGCAGTAATCTGGAGGCAGGAGTTGAGTCAGAAACCCTGGTGGAACATTGCTTACTGGGTTGCTCCCCATGACTTGATCAGACTGCTTTTTTATACAACACAGGACCACCTGCCTAGGGTTGGTATCACCCACAGTGGTCTGGGCCATCTTGTATCAACCACCAGTCGAGAAAATGCTCCACAGACTTGCTTATAAGCCAGTCTTACGGAGGCATTTTCTCAGTTCAGAGCCCCTCTTCCCAAATGACTATAGCTTATGTCAAGCTAACATTAAGCTAGCCAGATCAATAATGAGCCTGTAGAGTTGCATCTGACTGTCCTTTTCAGTTCAGAAGTGACTGACCTGTGCCCATATGGGTGAGTCCTCTAAAAGAACTGAGGAGGATGATTCCTCTGGGACTTAGTTCTAGATTTCAGCAGGAAACAGGTCCATTCAAAGGCCCATTCAAGGCTTAGTGGCTGTCAATCCTCTCTAGTGCTTGTCAGTTGCTTGTCTGATTCATTGACCTTCAGGGATTTTGCATAAAATACTTTTCTATTGCTGTGATAAAACACCACGCCCAAGGCAACTTATAAAAGAAAGCCTTTAATTAGGCTTGTGGTTCTAGGGTTAGAATCCATGATGGTGGCAGGAACAGCTGAGAGCTCACATTTCCAACCATAAGCAGGAGACAGAGGACTAACTTGAAATGGCCGTAGTCTTTTGAAATCCCCCCAGTGATTTCAAACAAGACCAATCCTCCTAATCATCCCCAAACTGCTACCAACTGGCGATCAAGTACTGAAATGTCTGAGACTATTTGACATGTCATTTGAACTACCACAGACTTTATCTGCAGGGACTCCATCTTCCAGGCTCCAGGACTTGTTCTTACAAGTAAATTTAACCAATGGGACCCTAGGAGAAGATTAAAAGAAGCTAGAGAGGGGAAAGGATGGGGAATTCTCTTTGCTTCCTATGGCATCCCTTCATGGCCCCAGTTCATGTCAGGCTGTGGTTGCCACTGGACAAACCTGGCTTCTTAGCACTCCTTCAACTGTGCATCTCCCTGTGAAATTTCCTTTGTTGGAAAGTGTACGGCCCACAATTAACCTGTAAGCCCCACTTGCCCAAGAACCAGGTAGCTTTCTGGAATGCTGGGAGTTGTAGTTCTTGAAAGATAACAAAATCTCATGGGAAAATATGATGGCCTATAGTTCAAGCCTTTGGATGTATCAACTTTTATGTACCCAGGAGACCTGGAAGCCAAGGAAAACTGAGTTTTTCCATCCCAGAGCTACAATCCTAACTCCAGAGGGACACCACAGACTCAGGTCTGAAAGGAGGCCTCCTCTTATTCATTTATTTAGGTTCTTTTTGAAATAAGGTCTCTCTATAGAGTCCTGACTGGCCTGGCTGTTAGCAATTTGTCTAGGCTCCGCCCCACAGTTACCTGGCAACAGCCAGGTGTGCCTGACTCACTATAAAAGGGATTGCTTGCCCCCTCCTCTCTCTCTTGCTTTCCTGCTCCCTCTTGCCCCTTCCCTGTCCTCCCCATTCCCTTTCCCCCTCTCTTTCCATGTGCTCATGGCCGATTTCTACTTCTCTACTCTCTCTCTCTCTCTCTCTCCTCTCTCTGCCTTTCTTTGTCTCTACTACCCTCTTAACTTCCCTCCCCATGTCCTTGAAGAGGTCAGCTCAGGACCTTTGGAAAATTCCACCAGCAACCCTCCCATCCTGGAAGAGAGAGGTCAAGAAGCACATAGGCACCTCTCCCCTCCAGAAGGAAGAGGCTGATTACATTCCACAGGGGGGCCTCACTGGTGACCACCCACAGATAAGGGAAGCATTTGCTACCTCATTCCCTAAGGACCAATCAACTTAAAAGTCACACTGTTCTGCCAACCACATTGTGCCTAATTGCTGATGATCTATTCTGCCCCTGGAAACTGTATAAAAACCCGATGAATGGGCTGCCCCCGGGGTTGCTACCGCTCCGCTCCTTCGGGTGCAGGACATCCCTAGCATGCTGGAACAATAAATTCCTCTTGCTTTTGCATTGATCCCTGGCTCTGCGTGACTCACTCTGGGGTCCCCAGTAACTAAGGCTCATTAGAGTCTTCTACCCTGAATAAACTCTATTCTATACTATACTACACTATACTATACTATACTATACTATACTATGTATATTATACTATATATGACTGGCTCCTCAGGGGGAAGGGATGACACAGCACGAGGCACCTCCTTCCCCCACACCTAACTACAGGGCTTGTCCTCTCTTTATTTTTATAAAACACAACATTTGGTGCCATGACTACTTCCTATGTAGACCAGGCTTGCCTTGATCTCACAGAGATCCATCGGCCTCTGCCTCCTGGATGCTGGGACTGAAAAAAAAAAGTTTGCCATGATGCCTGGGATTCCATCATCTTTACATCAGCAAGCATACTCCGAGCACACAGCTTATTAAACTGAGCCATATGGAATCACATGATTGGACATGAAGGTCACAAAAACCTAGGAATCAGTAAAATGTTTCTGAACACAAAACTACAAAAATGGATTAAAATGTGATGATGCCGCTGATGGTGATGATGATGATGATGACGATAGCAATAACAAGAGAGATGACTCAGTGAGTTAAGGCACTTGCTGCCAAGCCTGATGGTCTGAGTTTGATCCTTGAACACAGGAGTAGAAGTAGAACGCTGACTCTTGCAAGTTGCCCTCTCATGTCCACATACATTATGTACACACAAATAAGCTGACACATAAATGAAATAAAACATTTTAATTTAAACAAAAATTTCAAAATCAAATGAGTGATGATTCCCAGGTGTTTTTTGCCAGTGCTGGCTCATGTTGTATCACAGTATTCCACTACAGCCTTAGCTCTGCACGCGCCGCACAAAACCAATGAACACTGTCTGAACCTCTCCCCCGGCTCTGGTCCAAGGCTACTGAGTGTTATGAATTACAGCATTTTTACTGTACATACCATTTCCCATTCTTGTACAAACATAATGATTTAATTAAGGAAAATGAAGACTTCTTACATTTTTCCTACTATCTTTCCTCAGAATGAAAGCATCAAATTAGTCTATCTTTGGGTTGTATTGTTTCAGATTGTTTGATTTTTAAAAGCTGCTATTTGAGTTACTGACTCAAGTTACATAGTAATTATTCATTGAGCTTTGGCTTGGGATTAGACAGAATTCCCAACAATTTATGAAATGGCCCTAAACACATTTCTGTCATTTTGTGCTATATGTGTATGAAAAGTGCATATATATATTTTTATATATACATATATATAAAATCAAAATATCAATCAATTCTGAAAAATGTTGAATATGCTCTGTGCCCTGCAGGATCAACTAATTATTCAGCTAGGATTCAATTCTTTATGGAAAAATAAAAACATACCCACTTTATTAGTATGCAAATTTGCTTTTATCTATAATAAATGATAAAATTATATGTATACCAAAGAATTACCTTAAACTTAACTTTTTTATGATTTTTTTCATGAGTGAATTCAGTTAATGTTTGATTTGTATATCTATTTTACTTATATACACAGAGTAAATGTTTTTCTTTTTTTAAAAAAATTACTTTCTAAATTATGTGTGTGTGTGTGTGTGGGGGGGAGAGTTATGTGCACATGAGTGCAGACGCCTGCAGAAGCCAGAGTTGGATTCCCCAGGAGCTGGAGCTATAGGCACCCGTGAGCCACCTGATATAGTTGCTTATGAGCAGGACATATGCCCTCTGCAAGAGCAGTGTGTGCTCCTAACTGCTGAGCCATCTCCCCAGCCCCTAGAGTAAAAGTTTCTAAAGTGAAGAAAAAAAAAACTTCAAAAAGATTTAGTTTATTATTGTTTTGTTTGTTTTGAGACAGAGTCTCACTATGTAGCCCTGGCTGTCCTAGAACTCACTATGTGTGTGGACCAGGCTGGTCTTGAACTCACAGAGCCCTGCCTGCCTCTGCCTCCCAAGAGTTGGGATGAAGTGTGTGTGCCGCCACACCTGGCTTAGTTTATTCTTTTTAGTTGTGTGTAAATGTCTGCATGAGGGTGAGCGAGTGCACATGAAGGGTAGAAGAGGGCGTTCGATCCCCTAGAGCTGGAGTTACAGGCGGCCTGATGTGGGTGCTAGGAAGGAAGAGCCATGTGAATGGATGCTCCTCACCCACAAAGCCATCACTCCAGCCTCTGGATGAGGGCTAAGACTTGCCAAGGAGGTATCCTGGCTGCTCCTACTAAAGTCACTAGTGAGCCAGACCATCCTCCAGGGAGGAAACTGGGGGAGTTGGCGCAGTGTGGCAGATGTACCCAGGGGCTGGGGCAAAGGTGGATTAGTGACTGTTCCCTGTCACCTTACTACTGGGCTTGCTAACTGGGAAGAGAAAATGCATGGCTTGTGTCTCAGAGGCTCCTATCAATGTACAAATGCGGGGCTAATCTACATATACAGAAAAATGTGAATTAATTTCCACTTTGATGGAGTAGGTCTAGCTTGGATAAACTTAAGGCTGATTCCAATAAACATTTGGTGCTTAAGAGTCTTCTACAGCAGAATGCTGTTTGAGGGGTGATTGTTAGTTGAGTTAGGTTATAGAACAACCCCACATTTGAGGCTGTGGAAGGCCTCGCCCTTCTCCCAAACGGAGAGCCTAGTCTGCCCCCCACCCCCACCCCACAGCTGTGTTCACAGCAGCAGAACCCTGCCTCCACTGTGGCAAGGAACACATGTCACATGACACTCATGTCACTGTCTGAAGGGCTGCGGAGGCCATGGCGAACTGTGCTTCACATATTTAAGAAAAGTTAAGACAACTTATTGTGGTTCTTTTTTTATCAGTAAGTAGTTGGTTCTTTTTTATCAGTAAGTAGTTTCTAGGGGTGAGAAATTATGCAAAGGGTCAAGAAATGGGAAAGCAGGGTGATAGAGGGAGAGAGAGAGAGAGAGAGAGAGAGAGAGAGAGAGAGAGAGAGAGAGAGAGATGTTTAGGCCCCAGTTCCCATCTACTGCATCTTCACCATGGGACCCTTCAGTGTCAGACTTGCCTAGGTCCTCACTGCCAAGTTTCAGGCACTGGCATCCTGCTCCCTCCTTCTGCCTGGATGCTCGTGTTCTAGGGATGCCTCTGCTACCCAATGTGCCCCACATCTGCGTCCTGATGTTGTTCAATCTTTCTAGGCTGCAGCCCTGTTCACTAGGCTCTCCTCCCTGCCTTGTACCCACTCCCCTAGATCTAGTCTCTCATCCATTTCAGTCTGTAATCTGGAGACAGATGTTCCTGCTGTCACCTGACTGCCTAGGTTGCCGAATGCTCCTCTCGTTTGCCCATGTCTGTGATCCACCTGCTGTCTGGGATGCACTGCTACCAAATGCTAGATGCTCTGCTACGCCCCTCCCAGCCTCACACTGTCGCTGAGCTGCCACCTGTTGTCTGTTTCTACACCCTTGTACACTGCCTCGTGCCTGTCACCCTGGATGGCTGCCCAGCAGCTGCAGCTGAGGCCATTCTGCCAGCACCATCCCCAGCCTGATGGGTGGTCTTGTCGGGTTCCCAGCCCTCCCAGCCTGCCTCATCTGCTGCAGTTGCCGGGCCACATCTGGCTAAATACAGAGCCGGGAGAGCCTGGATTCACCCTTCAGGTCCATTAGGGGAGGACCAGGTCTGGAAAGCCAGAATGATAATGACAGTGTTTACAAAGGACTTACAACAGTGGCCGGCGCAGTGATTTGTAAGCTTGCTCTGTACTTTACGACCCCTGCCCTCACCACAGGGCATATACTATGACATTCCCTTTCCACAGATGCAACAACTGAGTGTGAACTCATCTGAATGGATCTAAGTAAGGCCTCCGGAAGCTCAAGTTACAGAACTGGGATTCAGGCCTCAGAAGCTTGATTTCAAGCTCATGACCACTGGATCAAGTACGCCAACAGTGTTCTCTAATGTTTCCAATGATCTATTCCTGGTCGCAGATCAACTGACCAGATGGGAAGGCCACAGTGAAGGCTTTGGACCCTTCCATCTTGCTTTAGAGACAAAGGCAATAATAAGGTAGGCTTGGCATCTTTAGGAAGAAGACTGAAACCACACATCTCCTGGTATGCCCCTGCTTCTGAACCCTGTATCCTCTTAGGTCTGAGGAAGTTTCTTATGGTGGTAACATTGTTAAAATGGGAGAATAGGACTTGTGTGCACATGTAACTGAATCATTAGAGAGTTTTTGAAGGGAGAGGGGAGGGGGAGGGTCCAGAAGTCATGGAGGAGAGGATGGGGGAGCTGTTCATTCAGACCATCTTGACATAGCTCTCAGAGGAGATGAGGAGAAGAAAACAAGGAGGAATGACCCCTGACCTGGGTTGCTTCTGTTTCTGGGAGAATGGTTCCATGTTGTGGTGTAGTAACTAGAAGGACGTGACGCAGGATGGTGGGTGCAGGTGGCTGGAGGTGGGTTCATTCCTTCCATATTGAATATGTTCGTTGTGTTTCCTGCACCACACTTAGTTTGGGGGAAACAAGTATGTAAGAAAGATGTCGAGGGGAGTTCTCCTTTCTCCTATTGGTTCTCAATCACTGCTGAGTCTGGGATGGACGGCTTAGGTACAGGGATGGGATATATATTTTCTAGGCATTCAGAAGAATGCAGCATGTGGACCGACTCTTCTGTCAGTAAGCATGGATCTGTTCCCAAGTCCCTGGCTGGGCCAGGCTCCTGGAGCGCCTCTTGCCACTCCTCTCCCTTGGAGGTGATCGGGACCGGGTTCTGGTTAGGACCTTTCCTTTTTGGGTCCTGCTTCCTGACAACAAGAAAGAAAAAGGAAAGGGGGAAGATGGTCTGGGTTATTAGAGTCCATGATGGTGAGGAGTCCAAACCAGACTCATGGGTGGATATATGAGTAGTGTCCCCTGCTATTGAGCACCAGAGACAGGTTCAAGGTGATGCAGGATGTGGCAATTCCCTTCCAAAGATTTGTTTATAGATAGTTGCCTGCTGTACTTTGGAAGCCTTTCAACCCAGATGTAAGATCTGTGTTTATCCTGTTCTCTGCCATTAGCTTTAACTCCCCCTTGGCAGAAAGTCCTGCAAGCATGACAGGACCATGAGACGGGGGTGGGGTGGGGTGAGTGGGGATGGGGTGGGGCATGGCTGCAAATGGGCAAGGTTCTGTTGGTCTCTGAGGTCGGTCTTAGGATCTGCTGTGGTCCTAAGTATAAGAATTTGTCTTTTATAGATAATCCACATTATTCAAAGGATTTTTTTTCCTTTTCACCTTGTCAACAAGGGAGGTGTTGTAACGGTCAAGGTGAGAAAGGGGTTGTTCACTGAGTTCTCCATATCCCAGAGCCATGTGGGCTGGTAGAGCCCAGGCGTGACCTCAGTTACACACGTGTGGGCCACATGGTGGGCCATGTGTGCTGTGGCTGGGCTCTGGAGGCTACAAGACCCTCCATGCTTGGAAGAGTGTGGATCTGCTGAGTTGGCAATATGGGTGGGGGTTGGGCCACAGCGGCAGGGGAGGGGGGCGGGAGCCCCGGGGGGCTGAGTTGTGGAGGGGCTTTTCAACCCCAGAGTCCTGAGCTCTTCCTTCTCTCCCCTAACCACAAGGGTAGTGTAATTCTCCTCACGTTAAAAGTAAACATCTGGCAGTATCTGCAATGCCCAAAATAAACTAAGAACTAATAGGAGGTATTTGTGGCCACAGTGGGTCCTGAATGGAGCAGAAAGGGCTGGTTCACTATATAGAAGCTGAAGCAGCTACTCCAAGTCTCAACTCATTTGTTTATTGATTGGTGAATAACTAACTGATTAATGCTCAAGATCCTAAAATAGCCTGCTGATGTAACTTAGGTTCAGAACAGTGGGGACAACACTGACTTTGTGGGGTCAGATAATGGTTCAGGGACCAAGAATGGTAGTCAGTTCTAGGGTGTCAACTATACTTGCAAGTCTAGGGTCAAATACCAAGAACACTGGGAAAGCCATGTGGTCATTGAAAGGAAGTCACCTTCCCGAGATGGAGAGCTTGCCTAGATCTTCTGAGATCAAAAGCAGACTCAGCTCAGAAGTGGTCAGGATCCCAGGGCCCTTGGCATGCTGGGCAAGTACTCCACCATTGGGTTACACTCCTACCCAAGAGCCACGCTTCAACATTCGTCCTCTGAAGTTGGTCATTGGTACCAGGAAGGGCACTGGTGCTGGAGTGGACAGTGATAAATACATTGATTGCTGAAGTCTGATTGACAAGCTGGAAACAGGGCCCTGGACTGGCTGGCATGGTCTGACAACTGTGAAGAGGCTTACAGACAAAACTGGGCAAATTTGAACAGCATCAGATCCATTCCTCAAAGCCACACTTAATGTAAGCGACAGACGGAGGAACAAATTAATACCAAAAATGTCGCCAGCTTTCATATTCTGGCAGGAGAACTGTTTCCAGCCAAGGACAGAGTCATGAGCCTTTTAGAGTCTGAGGACTTCCATGCTTCGTCACCCTCATCAAGCAGGTGGCAGCATCTCAGGGTTAGCAGAGAAGGGCGAGCCAAGAAACATGGACCGGAAAGAAGGCAGCTGGCTAGAACTTCTGAGATGGTTTTTATGCTGGAGTTCACAAACTGGCTGTCAGCTGGCTAACTACAACTTGTAGACATGCCTAGTTTGACCTACAAATGTCTCTATCTTATTTTAATTTTAAATTGCAATTAATGACTCAAAGCACACAGATTGGAAGTCATGGGAAGGGGCTGGAAATATTGTTCAGTGGTTAAGAGTGTGTACTACTTTTCAGAGGACCTGAGTTTGGATCCCACCACCCACACTTTGGCTCTGTTTGTAGCTACAGTTCTAAGGGGACCTGACATCCCTGGCCTCCTCAGTCACCTGCACTTCTGTGTACATATCCCATGACCCACATACATATAACTAAAAAGAAAAGAAAGACACACAGCATATGTACAACAGACACAACACACACATTCACACACATACAACACTTACACATACTCACATGTACACACAATATATACACACTCACATACACACAGCACACACATACTCACACTTACATACACACACAAGACATACATACACACATATATACATGCATACATACACACAATACATAAACTCACAACACAGCCATACACATACATACACACACAGCACACACAACACATAAATATACATGTACACATACACACTCACATATATACACAATACATACACACTCACATACACACACAACACACATACATACATAACACATATACATATACACACTCACATATACACACAATACATATTCACACACATAACACACTCACACACAACACATACACATACACACTCACATATACACACAATACATGCACACTCACATGTACACACATTTATAATATAATACATACATATGCACAATACATAAACCCACACACTCATACACACACACACACACACACACACACTGGCTCCTCTAACATGCCTGTGGAGCTCAGCTCTGCCTGTGGGACTGACCTGCTGCTTCTGTGCCTACTGGTTCCTGTAGTTATGTGTGATTTCAACTCCTCTATTAAGCCATTAAGAGATTCTTATGTACTAGATAATTAATGGGACTGGCTTTCTAAAATTTCAATACAGAAAGATCATATACTAGAATGAGAGATTTTGGTCCCACTTTTGGTACAAAGATCAAACTATTCCTTCAGTATAGTGAAACTCTTATATAAATACGCCCCCTGCCCCCCCCACCCCCGCTTGTCATATAACTCCATAGTGGAGTGTGTGATCAGCAGACATGAGGCCCTGTATTCAATACCCACCACTACAAACAATTAGGTGTTTTTACTAAAAACAATATTGCAAAGATGACGAGGTAAGTTCAAAATGCCACAGTGAAACTTATTATATGTTAACATAAATAATAAAAAGTAAAATAATATAGCAGACATGAAAAAATTGAAAATGAAGAAAAATATTATGAAGAAGCACTGGTCCTCTGTATTTCCTTCCACCCTTTCTTACGTTCACCTCTCCACCCCTGGAAAAGCCTGGGTTTGCCTCCTATTTATTTCATTTATCATCATAATTTATGTATTTTTCTCATATTGCTGTATATCTCTCATTTTTGTGATTCTAAATAATATTGCAAGAAACATCTAGGCGCGCTTGAATCTTCTTGTGTGTTTTCTTTTATGAGTCAAGGTGTCACATGGCCCAGTCTGGCCTCAAACTCCCTGTATAGTTGAAAATGATCTTCAACTCCCAGTCTTCCTGCCTCTACCGCCTAAGTGCTGGGATTGCGGGTGTGTGCCACTATGCAGTTTATGCTGTGCCAGAGACCTAGTTCAGCCTCATGCAGGCCACACAAATATTACCAAATGACCACATCCCTAAGTCCAACATTTGACTCTTCTTAAAGTTTGCATTCTTCTCTCAGTAGGTTTTCTTTCCTTCTTCCCTCCCTCCCTCCCTTCTTCCCTCCCTCCCTTCTTCCCTCCCTCCCCCCCACCCCCACCCCCCTCTCTCTTTCAGTCTTTCTTTTTTGAGTCAGGGATTTTCTATGTACTGTCCCAGAACTTGCTCTGTAGAACAGACTGGCCTTGAACTGACAGACATCTGCCTGCCTCTGCCTCCTGAGTGCTAGCATTAAAGCATACACAGCCATCAGCCTATATTTTCATAAGCAGCACAGTTGGGCTCCATAAAGACTCGAGACTCAAAGTTTCTTAACCCGGAAGTTTCTAACCTAAATATACCCTGTGGAAATCTCTTCATCTCAGCAAATTGTTAGAAAGGCTATTGGGGAAAAAAGGTCATTTCAGCATATGTGATAGGATTGCGGGTAATATATTTTTTTATTTCAGCATAGGAAGTCCATTCTAAGAGTAGCAATATCCTGACACTCAAGTCAAACAGTACCAAGTATGCTCAGGAGATGAGCATACTTGATGAGTTTAAAGAAGAAACTCATTTTAATAATCACACGATGCTGTGTGGTTCGACAATAGAAGAAGGCACCTCATAGCATCGAAGGTTGGTAGAAGAAGATACAGGGGACATAGATAGGAGGCAAACTGTCCTTTCCAATTAAAACACTTCTGAACCCTGAACACAATAGTCATTTCTTAGAAAAATAGCTGCCTTTAAATTTTTTATTGACAGCAGAAAAAAATGACGAGACAAGACCAGATCATTGAGGTCAATTTATATCCTATATACAACCCAGAGAATGGTGTAAACAAAGCAGTGTACCATTAAATGAAATAGGATACAGATAACCTTGTGCTGCCTCCTGCACAAGTTCAGATGAATGCAGCAATCTAAATCTCTAAGCCATGGAAAGCCAGCCACGTGGTGGATTTTATTTATTTGCCTTTCTTGTACCCAACGACTCCCTGGGACCCATAAATGAAGAGACTGTTCTCACGATAGGGCAGGACAAAGCGAGATGCTTTTCTTTCAGTTGACTCCTTTGTGAAGAACCAGAGACCCCAGAGGCCTGTCTGGGAAACCACCCACCATCGTGAAAGCCAGGGAGTAGGCCAGAATCTCTAAGGACAGGATTAGATAGCACTTGAGGGAACCCCAGCGCCTGTGGCATGGCAGCCTGGCTGTGCTAAGGGGAAACCATGTCTCCATAATCTACCAGAGCCCTTTGAAGGGTCAAATAAGAGTGTGGATAAGGGGAAGTGGTGGGCACAATCTATTTACACTTTCCAGAATCCTTAGAAAGCTCCACACCAAAAGCCCGTCCACAGAGCTGTCGCCATGGGGATGGGGAGAATGTCTGGTGACAAATAGGGAAATGGCTCTGAGATAAGAACTAAAGAGCAGGGATAAGCAAGTGTTTCCTTGGGTGTGGAAAAATGTTAACAGCCAGGCGGTTGCTGGGGAACCGACGTGTCTGGTGGTCCAGGTGAGCAGGCCCTCAGTACCTAGAGATGTGACTGTTGGATCCCTTTGCTTGGTCAACCTCTGGCCACAGCCGTGTCTTCTAAATGACTTTGTTGGACATGTTTGTTTTGGTGACATCTCCAGTAAGCTCGTGAAAGAGGAAGGGGTATATTCAACGGGGTTACTGGCATCTTCTAATGACTCTTCAAATCTCAATAAGGGACTATAAGATGCCAAAGATGTGGAGGCTCCTGAGGATCCGAAGATGCTCGACCGGGCGAAGGCAGGCAAGTATGACAAAGGCTTCGTACTTTGCTTTTTTGGGAACTGTGTGAAGAATGAAAATATCACTTTAGATAATAATAGCAAGTTGTTCATTTTTAAAAATCGAGATTTCTATTTACATTTGTGTTACCTTTTATTTAGCTATTTATTATTTAGAATGTGGGGGTGTACACAATGTTGTCAGCCTTGGCAACAGGTGACTTTACCTGCTGAGCCACCACACTGACCTGAGGTGATAAGTTGAAAACTCTCAACCACAGTTCGAGAAACCACAATGAGTTTCTATAGTACGAATATTTTGAGCCTTCTCCATTATTATCTTCACTACTGGTTTTGAAGACATGAAATATTTGGGTGTGCCTATGTGATGTTGGGGTTACAGATGTAGTGCTGAGGATCCAAACTCGGGTCCTCATGTCTACGCATCACAAGAGCTTATCCACTGAGCCATCTCCCTAGAAAACTCCCATAGAATTTTAATAGCATAGATTGGTTGCATATTTGGTTATATCTGGAGGGACACAAAACATTGTATTCTCTGAGATTTTTCTTCTGAGGGCCAAGTCTCATCAGAGAGTAGGAGCTCTTTCAGGCAGGGGGAACCGCATATGAATCTATGGTATAGAGGACTCCCCTGAAAGTCTGGGTCAAAGCTGTAATTTCACCAGAGCGGCCCAGTAAGTAGTTGGATATATAGAGATGGAACTGGAGTTGACATCTTCTCTTCAGCCTCCTCAAGGCCAGCCAGTCTTTAAGTTTGAGGGGTGGTGGGCTCCTGATCTACGTAGCTCCCCTGCCATACTGCTGCCTGTCTGGGAGAGCAGGCAACGATGTGTCCGCACCAACCTTCTTAGCCCTCTGATTATAACTTAGGCTGGGCTTTTTGACAGGAGATTGAGGAGAGGGAGGGAGGCGACCATGACAGAGGTGACTTCCTCTGAGTGAAGTCACCTGTGCAACTGTTTGCTCTGGTCACTTCTTTATTTATTTATTTATTTATTTTTTTGTGGTTCCTTTCCACATGACTCCTTTGTGGTGGCGTGGGTTCCAGGTTCTGGTAAGAGTTCCCAATCCCTTCCCATGGTAAGAGATGTTGACAACTTAGCTCCTACAGCTCCAGGTCGCAGCACTACTCTCAGGACTCCCTTATGCCCTACCCTTGTCACCGTGGCTTACATTCACCGTGCTGCTTCCTGTTGAGGTCCTGGATGCTGGAGTCGGGGTGTCTCGCCACCACACTTTGAGAAGGACCTAATGGAAGTGGCACAAGGCCAGAGGAGAGCAGTCAGGCGGATGCAGAAAACTTGAGATGGAGTTTTAGGAAGGATCTTCATCTGTGAGCTTCGTATAGTTAGACTGATTGACAGTTTTTCCATGTAAGAGGTACGGTACCCACAGACAGGTGGATGTAAGTTGGGGTTCCTGTGCAGAAGGACTCAAAAGGGACTTCAGGGACTGCCCCTCTGGGGACATCCTCATTGTGAGTGATGATGATGCCAGTGAGACATGCTTCTCCATCTACGGAGCAGCCCTTCAAAGGTGTGGTGTGGTGGTTTGAATAGGTTTGGCCCCCATAAACTCATGTGTTTGAATGCTTGAACCATAGGGAGTGGCACTGGTAGGAGGTGTGGCCTTGTTGGAGGAAGTGTGTCACTGTGGACGCAGGCTTTGGGACTATATGTGCTCAAGTTAAGCTCAGTGAGACAGTCTCCTCCTTGCTGCCTTTGGATCAGGATGTAGAGCTCTCAACTCATCCAGCACCATGTCTGCCTGCATGCTGCCATGCTTCTCACTGTGATGATAACAGACGGAATCTCTGAAACTGTGAGCCAGCCCCAATGAAAAGTTTTCCTTTATGAAAGTTGCCTTGGTCATGGTGTCTCTTCACAGCAATGGAAACCTTAAAACAGAAGTTGGTGCCCCACATTGAGGTAGTGCTGGGATAGGCCCAACTATGTTTGGGGAGGATTGTGGAAGGGCTTTGGAACCTCAGGCTAGAAAAGCCATTGAGTGTTGATGTTCTGTAGGATCTTGGAAGACGTTGAGAGAAGTGCAGAAGGCAGAGGCCTGGCATGTGAAATTTCAGCGAGAAGATTAAAGACTATCAGGGCCATTGCTATTTTGATGTAAGATTCTGTGATTCTGGTTAGCTGAGGCTAAAGAATCCACTGAGATTAACAAGATACCAGAACTCCTAAAGTGAAATTTTTACGTTATTGGGATGATTGATGCTGGTTAGCTGGAGCTAAGAAATTAGCAATGATTAAGAAGAGACCCGCATCACTGAGACGAAATCTTCTGGGAAGTGTTTTCTGAGAGCACAGAGAAGCTGGGTTCCAAAGACAGCCACAGTTGTACCTCATGCTGGCAGCTGGACTTGGCACTGTGTGAGAGTCACCCAGGTGGTAACCAGTTCTGAAGGTATGAAGGGGTCATGGAGAGCACCTGAGGCTCGGCACTGTGAGAGGCCAGGAGAGCCACTGGAGAAGGTGCAGCCTTAGTGACAGTTAAAGACCCAGGATTGAAGAAGTCATGTAGAGAAACTGAGGCTTGGCACCGTGAAGAGAGCCTATGAAAGTGAAAGTGCAACCTAGTTGCAGCAGAAGTCCCCAGCATTTTGGAGATGCCAGTACCATGGGGTGACCACCAAGAACAGCAGCAGCTGTGCAGTGGGGTCAGACAGAGCCTAGAGTGCTACAGAGGGCACAGCTGGAGAAGTGACCCAAGCCCTTTGGAGGAGTCCAGAAGATTGTAAGTGGATCCCAGACACTGCATGGTTGGAGTTTGCTTTTGCTTTGCTTTGATTGTGACTATGCTCTGTTTCTTCCCTCTGAAGTAAGAAAGAATTTTACTGGAGCTCACAGTTAAGAGACTTTGAATTGTAAAAGACTTAGGATTTTAAAAGACAGTAGACATTTTAAAGGGACTGAAAATTTAATGTGTTTGAATTTGTAAAGACTGTGGGACTTTTAAGTTATTTAAATTATTAGTGACGTGTTTGCATGTCAAATTGACATGGGGTCAATTGTACTGGCTGGTTTTGTGTGTCAACCTGACACAAGCTAGGGCCATCACAGGGAAAGGAGCCTCAGTTGGGGAAATGCCTAAGAACCAGCTGTAAGGCATTTTCTCAGTGGTTGATGGGACCCAGTCCATTGTGGCTGGTGCCATCCCAGGGGTTGGTGGTGCTGGGTTCTATAAAAAGCAGGCTGAACAAGCCAGTAAGCAGCACTCCTCCATGGCTTCTGCATCAGCTCCTGCCTCCAGGTTCTAGCCCTGCTTGAGTTCCTGTCTTCACTTCCTCCAGTGATGGATTGTGATCAAACAAACCCTTTCCTTCCCAACTTGCTTTTGTTCATGATGTTTCATCGCAGCAATAAAACCCTAATGAAGACATCTAGTGTAGTCTGGGATCCCTTCCCTCTGGAGAGACATGTGTGAGTGAGTCACTGGGCTCGTGGGTGACACCTTCAGAGATTAGGATATGCTGAGAGGAGGAGATCCCAGGCTTCTGGATACTGAAAACACCACAGGCTAGATCCTGGCTCCTCGGCCCTCAGGACAAACACCCATCTCATTGCCTTGAGGATTAAAGGAAAAGTGCATGGAAGGGCAGCCGAGAACAATCCTAGTTAGTCAAGCAACTCTCTGCCTCTTGATCCGAGAACACGGGGCAACCGTGTATTACATGTTCTGGCCAAAGGATGAAAATGCCAGAAGCTGTTGTCATGGACAGGGGGTGCGTGGGCACATTATCCCAAAGTCTCCTAATCCCATTTTCTGCTTTCAAGCTAATCCTCTTCCTGGCTTTTTCTGTCTGCCGCACACTTCGCTCCCCGGGCATTGGCCCAGGAGCTGTCTCATTCTTCTTAGTCAAAGGCAGTGCTTGCTTGGGGGTTGGGGGTACCTCAGGCAGGGGTGCTCAGACAAGTCTGATATGCCTTGCTTCCCAAAGCAGCCCTGGGTACTCTCTGTGAGCAGACCACAGGCAAGCATTGCGTGCTCGGTTAACGAATACTCTAAGGGCAGGCACTGAGCGCTCGGCTAACTGCTGGAACAGTGGCCGTGTGACCAGTATGACCACAGCACCGGCTGTGGACAGAATGTCATTTACTCCCAGTTCTTCAGATTACCCTATAATTTGCTGACATAAATCCAGGGAAGTTATTTTAGCTAAGACAGTGAGCGGAGGCGGTACTTCCCAGGACTGCTGGCCATCCTAGCCTGGTTCTGGAGCCTCAAGAACCTCCAACTGCACTGCCTCTTAATGTTGCTTCTGTCTTCCTTGGCTCTGAAATGGACTCGTACGCCCCACCCCAGCAGGCTTCCCTTCTCTGACATCGCCCGAGGCTTCAGTAGGTGAAGGTATTTTCTCTGCCCACTGCTCCCGGAAATCATGGTTGCTACAGTGGGGGTGGAATAGTGCAGGCGTTGTGGTTTGGTTCTGGTGTCTGTAGGAAGGAGAAAAATATGCAGCCAGGAACTGAGAGATAGGTAGATGCATGTGTGTCCCTTCTGGATAGTGACAGCCCTTTCCGGGCACGTCTTTGCCTGGCCACTCCAGGTAGAAAATGTTTTTCTCTCAAGTTTGCAAGACGAAGCGTGGCCGTTTCTGTCCTCAGAAAGGGGTTGTAAGGCGAGGTGGACTAGTTTGAGGGGAAAACTGTCTACTGTCCCTTCAGCTACCTGGGTGAATCTTTCTGAAAAGATTCTATGCCTTGGCTTGTTGCAGTCAGAATAAGAACGAGTTCTCCAACCTGACTTGTCTTCCCCTTTCTCCCCACAACCCCATCTTTTCATTTTGGCTTTGGTTCATATGCCCCTGCTAGATTTTTCTTGCTAAATCCAGAAAACTGAAGCTCGTTCTTCCAAAGAGCCTTCTTTCTCTTCACTCTCTCTCTATTTCTTCCTTAAGAAAGGATCTAAAAAAGAAACCTGCCTCTGAACTTCTGCTGAATGGTGGCAATCACACAGGTGTAGGCACACCAGGCAAAGCCTGTAGGTTGCTTGGCTAACTCCTTTCTTAATTATTTCTCCATCAGGTAATTGAGATGGCCAATATCCTACCATGGGGATGACACTCCTGGGCCAAGGCTTTGTGCACAGAAAGTCAAAATGTATTAAAGCAAGAACCTACTTGAGGGAAAGGGACCCATCCACCCTCATATCTTCCCAGGACAGGCATCATGGGCAAAGAGCCTAGACACCCGCCGTTGAGTCTTCAGTGTTTGCCACTGAGATTTCGCCCCCCACCCCATAGGTTGCCAACCTCCACAGACACACACTACCAGCCAACCGCACTAGAGGCATAACTGGGGCTGAGCAACGATCTTCTCAAGAACTCATGACTGAGGGGAGTATCTGTCACAAAACATCATTTTATTAATTGATTAAATTTTTTTTTACAAAAATAAACAATTTAATGAACAAGAAGTACAAAAGCTTCTGGATATGCAAACTCCAGGAGGGGGAGAGCCTGGCTTCGGCTGCTTGGTGGCTTTCACTGAAAGCAAATGAGGCAGAAAGGCCCCGACCCTACCCCACCCCAGTCCTGGCTCAAATGCAATCTGCTCCTCCACTCTAGTCTTGGCTCATATGGACGTGTGCACTGCTGCCCACGACCCAGGCTGGCCTAGGAGCGACCTCTAGGGAGAGGCCAGAGAACCTTCCCAGTGCTGGTTCACTCCCATCTCAGAGCGTCCCCTCCCCTACTCTCATTGGCTCTGAGCTGAGAGAACACTCTGCGACTGACTGTCCCCACACAGTTCCTGCCCATGGTGGCTTACACAGCAGCAGCATTCTGGCTACATGCAGTAATGGGGCTGCCCATGGGACTGTCCCAGTCAAGACCAGCCTGAGCACTGCTCACAGCCCACAGCTCCAGAGAGGATTCCCAGGCTGGGAGCAACAGTCTGGGGACGAACCTGGCAAACTCACATTTTAACATTTTGCATATTGCACGTTTGTCCTGGTCACATCAGTTGCTCTGGGACTCAGGTTAGCCTTGTCTGCAGGGGTTCCCAGGGGGTATGCAAGTCACGCCTGCAGCAGGCAAGCCCAGCTGGTCAGCTGAGCCCCACAACCAGTCAACCAGGGGCCTTCACATATGTGGTCTTGCCGGCATCAGGGACCACTTGGTTCCATCCAGTCTTAAAAAAGACCAGCTTCCGACCTAGGGTCAAAGATAAGAATTTATAGATCTGGGTAATTTTCTTCTTGGAGGTAAAGTTTCTTTCTATAAAGTGACTGACTTGAAGGATACACACACACACACACACACCACCACCACCACCACCACCATCATCATCATCTCCTCTGTCTGCCCTCTGGCTTTTCTGAGGGGGCCCTTCACATCCTTTGAGACCCCCCCTCCATGTGGCTCACCTGTCCAGGTGGTCTGGTTGGTGACCACAAAGGCACGACATTGAGCATGGCTTTCGCAGACATCTACAGCCTCAGCCAGGTTGAACACAGACAGGAGGCAGCCGCCATGGTGGTAGGATGGCCAGCAGCGATAGTCCTCCTGTGTGATGGTACTGTCCGGGATGCGTTGGTACTCTAAGAGTTAAAGGGAAGAAAGTGAGAACTGTGTGCCCAGGTGAGGGCTGAGGACCCTGTGACTAGGGATGGCAAGACTCGTTTGCTAGATGAAAGCTGGCAGCCAGAACGCCCAGCCTAGAAATGAAGGCGGCCAGAGCTGTCCAAGCTCACAGGACAGCCAGGCAGACGTGGATCTGAAGACACGCACATCTCTTAGAGTCAAGGCCACGCAGCTAGTATCAACAGCATAGGACAAACGGGGGCCTATGTGGGCCACGCATGTACTCAGAGATACCAACTGTGCTGGGCTCAGAGCTTAGGGCGTTTTAGACATTTAGAACAGGGCTTCTCAAATATCATGGTATGTATGAATTTCCATGCGGTATTATTGCGATGCAGATACTGATTTGGGAAGGCCTGGGGTGGGGCCTGAGGATTCCTGACTAGATTCCAGTCCCGTCCATGTGTTGCAAGGGTTCAGAGCCCCTCAGACATACTTGGTGCTGACTTTGGGGAGAAGCCAGCTAAGCTTCTAAGATAGACCTGGAACCCCAGTAAAGGAGGTTTGAAGTCAAGAAGCATGTAGATTAACACAAGATGCCACAATTCAGGGTTCAGGGGTTTGAGGGGTTGAGACCTCCCAGTGGTTCAGAGGCTCCTCAGGAGGCTGAGAGGTGGGCCTCTGGCTCACTGGTCTTCCCCACTGCCCTAGGAGCCCTCAGTTGCTGACTGATAATGCAGAAACCCTGGGCCTCTGGTCACCCCACCCTCCTGCTTCCTTCTCCTGCCAGGGACTAGACCAAAGTCCAGGCAGGGTTGCCTGTGATTTATGGCCCCATAAACGGAGTCCTCGGGGACAGAGCCAGCCATTGTTCACCTCGTTAAACTTTATTTACAGGGCTAACGAGGGCTCCCCCACCCCTAAGGCTGGTCAGGCCTCCTTGAAAATGGAGGCTGCCCACCCTTTGCTCCCCCAACCATTGCTAAACCCTTAGGCTTCTGTAGAGGGACCACTGTCTGTAACAGTAGCTACAGTCCCACCCCCCCCCCCCGCACCCCTCAGGGGGAAGTGGCTTCTTGGCTGGTTTCAGGGTAGGCTACCTGCTCCTCCGCGGCCCTCCATGCCCCAGGAGTGCAGAGGAAGGGAAGAGAAGAAAATATGTATTGTGACCCAGCTGTGCAAAAGGAACAGACGCTAATTGCTTTTACACACCTTGTAGGCTATTTAATCCCCATAAGAAATTTTGCTAGGTGAATTATTTTGAACCCAATTCACAGTTGAGGCAAACAAGGCCCCAGGGGAAAGTCATACAGCCAGTCCTGGAGGGGTTTGAAGCCATTCTTACAGAGGGTGTCAGTGCTTACCCAACTGTTCAAGGCAAAAGCTAGCTGTTTTAGGTCAGTCAGAGGCAGGACTTCAAAGTGAAGCAAGACCCCACATGAGCTCGGAGAGTCTCGGAAGAAAGGGTAAGCAATAGCCTAGTGGGTGGAGGTCACTCACTCTTAAACCTGCTCCCACCTGCCCCGTCCCTGGTTCCCCTGGTCACTCACCAGCCCTGCTGTTTGTAGAGTTCTGCAGGTACTGCCCACTCCGGAATAGGTGCAGCACCGTCTCCAGCTGGGCCAGGGTCTCATCCACACCCCAGGCGAGCTCTCCTGCAAAGTACAGTAGAGTTATCACCACATGCCTGGTTCCTGTTCCTCCCAAGGGAAGCCAGGACTTGGTGACTAAAGAGGGTCCTTACCACAGAATATTATCTTAGAATATAATGGGTCCTAGACCTTGCATGTCCCAGGGTCATTCTTGTCCCCATTTCTGATAGGGCAGGGGCAGGTAAAGAGATGTGAAAGGGTCCTGAGGCTTACCTGTGGCATTGACAATGGCATCCAGGAGAGGCCGGAGGGAAGGCGGGGCACTATGTGGCAGGAGGTACGTGAAGAAGAACCTGTGGCAGAGAGGAGGAAGGGCTCAGGGGCCCAGCCTTTGGAACTCCATCTCTTCCCTTTCACTTCCATTAGTGATAGATGCCAATGTGGCCAGGGAGAATCCTCACGCAGGGATCAGGCATGCCGTGGGCATGGGGTTGGGCTCAGTTGTGACTACAACTAACTTCAGATCAAATTGGGACCAGAGGTCCCTTTCTCTACCCGCCCTCATCTTCCTGGCCACAGTGTCCTCTGTCTGACCCCGGCACTGGAACAGCCCCATAGTTGGGACCATTGTAAAGGTCAAGAGCTAGGGTGGAGAAGGCATATGCCAGGCCTGGCAGTCCCAGGCCCTGAATGTGACACTATTTTAAGAAGCCGCCTCCAGCTGCCCCTCCAACCCAGCTCTCCTCAGCACTCTCTATTCTTAGCTCCAAGCCAGATTGGATCCTGACTGGGCCCCTGAGGTCCCACGGGCCAAGGTTATCCTCCCGCAGGGGTTCTTACTCTGCCAGTCCCCTTAGCTGGAGTCCCAACAGTATGCTCATTACCTGTAGGCATTGTAGAGGTTCCGTTTCTCATTCATGCCCTCGCACCAGCCCTGGGCCGAGCAGGGCAGGCTGAAGTTCCTGGCTGGAAACTCTAGCGTGCAGTCGGCACCACTAGTGCATGGTGTCTCCTCCACACGGGCATCATCCAGGTCCGTCACCTTCAGCTCCCCATCCACTAGTACGAACTGCCGAGGGCGGAAGTCTAGCAGAGTAACCGAGCCCAGAGGGGAGTGGGCGAGGTGGTGGAGGAGACGGCCAAGGCTGAGGCAGATCTGGGGGGAGACACACAGGTTGGGTCAGGCCTGCTGGGCTCACAGGCTCCGGCCTTAGCTTGGGGGTTGGCCTTTCTCTTTCCTGGTTCAGGGCATTGGAGAGGTCATTGATTTGGACCAACCATTAGGAGTGAGATCGCAACAGGGACATGGGCATAAGGAGTCGCTTTCCTTAAGCTACACCTTGAATGTGGCCTCAGCTCAGGGCATGGAGCTAGGGCAGTGGCTCTCAGCCTCCCTTTAATACAGTTCATGCTGGGGTGACCCCCTATCAGGAAATTATTTTCGTTGTTACTTCGTAACTATAATTTTGCTACTGTTATGAATCATAATGTAAATCTGATATGCAGGATATCTGATATGCAATCCCTAGGAAAAGGGTCTTTTGATCCCCAAAGGGTTTTGACCCTCAGGTTGAGAGGAAGCATCCACATGTGTGTAAGGTTGTTTATCTTTGATCCCAGGAAACTGGTTTTCCAATACCAGCTGTGTAAAAGGTGTGTGTGTGTGCGTGGGCGTGTGTGGGTACACACTTGTATGTGTGTCCACATGCCTGTGCACACACTTGCCCTCATGAACACATAATGTGTGTACACTCACTCACATTAATGTGCACGTATACTAAGGAGAGCAGGAACACAAAAGGCCAGGATCCTTTATCCTGTTCCTTTTTTTAACCCTTTGGCCCATGGCCGAGCCAGTGTGTGCTCCTCCCTCCTCCCCTCCCTCCCTCCCTCCCTTCCTGGCTGAGGAGTTTAGGCTGCTCTGAGAGGTTGCCTTCTAAGGGAGAACCATCCCAACAAAAAGCCCAGGCCTGAACCCTCCTCCCTGCTTACTCGGAATCGATCCTCCCAGGAAGTCTGCAACAGCTGGATCATCTCCACAGGGGCGCCCAGCTCTGTGATGGTGGTCAGTGTGTCAGGGATGTCCTCGCTGTCCTGGTAGCAATAGCCATAGAGCTAGGGGATATCCAGGGCAGGTCATTAGGTCACAGGGTAGAGGCAGGGACAGAGAAAATTTGGACTATCAGATGCCCTGCCCTCGGCCCTTGCCGACTTCCCTCTGCTTTGCTTGTTAGCTTGTCTCGGGACAGCAGAGAACAGTGTTGCCTGGGAAGTTTGGCCTCTGTTCCTGAAGTCTTAGCTTCTACTGGCTTGGCGACATCAGTCCTTCACCTCTTGTTAATCAGGGAAATGGGTAGGCTTAGCCACCATGTACCTACCAGGCACTATGCTAAATGTATAATCCAGTTCTTAATCTTAAACTTCATTTTAATATATTATTACTGTGGTGTGTATGGTATGATTGAGTGTGTGCGCTGAGGTCAGAGGGCAACTCTCGGGAGTCAGTTTTCTCCTGTCACTGTGTGTTCTAGGGAGGGAACGCAGGCCATCAGGCTTGGTGGCGTGCACTTTTACCTACTGAGTTATCTTGCTCGTCTTTCCAATTTTTATAATCACCCTGGTGGTGTGTGGCTGCAGCCGCTATGCCTGATTTGGCGTGGGGAAGTTGTTTCAAGCGAGGTTAAATAGGTCATACAGCTACTAAACACAGAACCGGAATTCAATTGGATGTCCCCAGGATTTCACAATCTGGCTTTTCTGCTAATACACGGCTCAGCAAATGATCATCTGATTCCCTCCTCCCCCACAATCTGTGTGGATGTCTCTATCATCTCAACTCTCTAAAGTCGAGAGGCCCGTCTGGTGTTCTTTGCATACGTGTATAGGAGACATACATACACAGGAGATTCAGTGACAGGCGGTTCTCAGGGAAGGGTTGTGTGAGAGCATGATGAGTTGCTGTGCACTCTTTCCTCACCCTGGGGAGGGTCCCTGGTACCACCTGGCCAGGTAGGGAAAGCCTTTAACATTAACACCCACTTCAGCATTCTCCTAGGGTGGCCTGCTTCTCAATGTTTCTCCCAACACACTGCATAGCCCTGACTTACAATGGCCGCCAAACAGCCAGCACCCTCTGGAGCAGGAGCACAAAGGCTGAGCTGTCCAGGCCCTACAAGGGAAAGTGAAGATGTCTGTGGCAGAGGGTTGAGATGGGGGACAGGGAGTCCATGGCCTCACTGTGCCGGACACAGCAGCTCCTCTTGCCTGTATCCTCCCCAGCTGCCCTGATTGCCCCAAACACCCACGTTCCTCCCTGGAGCCCCAATCCTGTCCCACCAGAGAAGCTACAGTCAGTCTTAGTCTACCAGATTACCTGGGCTGTACCTTGAGGGAACAGGGCTACCTTGGGAACCCTCTTTTTCTCTCTCCCTCCATATCCCAGTCAGGCCAGGGAGGCCCCAGACTCAGGATGGACTTTGGAGAAGGTAAAGAGACCAACCCTCAGGCCTGGTTCTCATTTTCTTGCTCCAATGTGAGCCTTTGTGAGAAACTTCTGAAGGTTATTAAACACCCGGAGGTCGTTAAATGCACTATTAACGAGGTATTAATCAACACCCCTCAGGAAAAAAAATAAAAAGACACCATTAACCCCCCCCCCGCCCACCCCCGTCACTAGGAAGCATGAAGCTGAGGACTGTAGTTGTATCTTTTGTTCTTTTTGGGAAGAGAAATTCAGTCTAGCATGATCAAAATCTGCAGTCCAGGCTGGCCTGGTGAGGTCCCAGGATGATGGGGTGGGGAGAGAGAAGATTCTTGTGCCCTTTGACCTTGAGTGGCAGAGGCATCTATCCTGGGAGGAAGAATGTATGTGGAGGATAAAGCGGATCCAAAAGACAGAAAGATCCCCAGGTGAGCAGTCTGTGCTGGGAAAGGCACAGTGGGCCTCCACAGTTGTCTTGTATTCACTAGTAGAGTCCACAGTGTAATTTCAGGCTGTCCAGAGACCGGGAAAGGGTCTCAGGAGCCTGGGATACTTTAGAAAGTCCTCTGGCTCCTCCCTAGTTCAGCAAACAGTCAAACGGTTTTGAAATTTTAAATGATTAGGAGGTGTTAAAATAACATGATGTCTAGTTCCTGGCACACACGGCTCTGAGGCCTTTTGAGTAGGAAGTCCCACTGCAGGCTGTGCTGGCCACAGAGGCAGCCTGGCTGAAGAAGCCAGAAGGGACATGGCGTGGTGGTCAGAGAATAGATGAGATGATTTCATCCTCAAAGCTGTCCCTAAGGTATACTAGGGACTTCCACTTTCCCTAGGACCTAAACACTTCTGTCCTAGGGGCGTTAGCTCCAGCCTCAGACTGGAAGTCTCACAAACAATTCTGAGAGATGCCATGCAGGAGAGGCATGGGTGAGACATGTTCCCTTGTAATGCCTTGTTTTTCTCTGGTGCCCTCCTTACTGGGGGACAACATTACAGACAAGGAGCACTCTGTGGGTCTGGTTGTGGGTATAGTTGGATACTTGTGAAAATGCTTGTGGAGGCCATCGAGGTAGGAATCCCTCCCGCTAGGAAGGCCCACCAAATGTCAAACCTGTCCTGAGAAATGGCCTTGAATAATTAACAAACACTGAATGCCCCGCTAAGTCACTTGGTCACAGCCTCTCCATCCTCTCAGAATCTGGCTGACACCTCAGGGTTTCCAGAAAGTTCCCAAGAACCCAGAAGAGAAAAAGAAAACAAGATCCTCCCAGTTAGAATGGCCACGTAACCAGCCGCTCACTCCCTTACGCTCCGGTCAGTCAGTGTTAGCCATGCGGCCAGACATAAAAACACACAATGGGTGTTTGGGACCAAGGCAGGGCCTAGGACCTTGACAGAACTTGTCACAAGAGTGGGAAGGACTGGGGGGCATTAATTCCAGAGGGATTTGGAGCCACTAGAAGTGCAAGTAGTGTTCTGGTCTCTTTATTCTATGTGGCCTGCAGATCCCTCCAGGCCTGGGGCCCCCTCAGTGCAGAGGAAAGAAAGAATGGACTGCTGGGCTTCTGGTCAGCTCTTTGGATATAGAAAAGTGAATGTGAGGGGCTGAGGTGGGTGGTATGGACAGCTGAGGGGTTTGCACACACTTTGTTAGGGGTTCCCTTTCAGTCACCTCACACATATGCATAGAGTAAGTAGTTGTCTTATCCAAGTCTGAGACCCCAGAGAAGGGAAGTGGGTTATGTTTGGATGATGTTGGCATTGTGAAGGTCTACTCTAAATGCAACCTTGGATGGATGAGGTGTGGGGTGCATCCTTCCTGCCTTTGTCCCCAATGAACAAGGATAGAGTTTCTTACTAGGAAAGTATGCATCTGGCTTTTTGAACTGTCTAGTCTCTTGGCTAAGCACACTCAGAAGAGTGTGGTATTCATACTAGCAGACCTTGAGTCTTCTGGCCTAAGACCCTGAAGCTTCCCCTGTGGTTCAGCTAGACCCACTTGAAGTCCCAGGGAAGCCCGTGGTCATTTCTGGGAAAAGCTGTGTATTTTCTGGCCTCATTTATCCCTTCCAATGGCCTGTGAGTGGAGTGAGAAATGAGGGTCTCCCTGGGGATCAAGTCAGATACATGGTCTCTTTTCAACCTCTCCCATACCCACTGAGGGTTAACACCACCTCCAAAGCCAGACATGTCGCTGGACTTTGAAAGAAGTGTGGTTCAGGCTCTACCAATGTGGGGGATTCTATTTCTGCATCTGGGAGCTGACTGAAGCTGGGTGTTGGAGTTGGACTCGAGGTCACTATGACTGGAGATAATACTCTGGTGTTCAACCACCAGCTTTAGCCAGCAGCAGGGTCCTCTGTGGTCACAACTCCTAATCACTGCTTTATCACCAATTTGGGACCCTTCTTGTCCTTGCCCCTGTCTTTAAGGGATGTGTGTAAGCTGGTACAGTGTTCTACCCAAAGGGTGAGAGACCGGCAGGGTGGTACTGAGTGGTTCCCTAATCTGGGTTCTACACCTAGCTGCAACTGGGCAGTCTTTGACGCCCTGAAACTTACTCTGCGAGACCATGCAGTCTTTCAGAGTGGCCTGCCAGTCCCCTCATCCCGGAACCCCACTGTCGTACCTGCAGCACGTTGGGGTGCCGCAGCCGCTCCAGCAGCACCATCTCCTTGAGCAGTTTGTGGGCCGCCAGGCGATAGCAGCTCCTTCGCGCCCCGAACTCGCGCACGCAGCTGCCCAGATCGTGGCCGCTGAAGTCCACTGCTTTAAGCGCCACCGCGGCGCCGCCGGGCAGGCGGACCCGGTACACAGCCTTAGTGTAGCCAGAGCCCACGTACTGCGCGCCAGACACGTTGCGGAGCGCGGCGCAGCCTAGGCGCGGGCTCGGGCCGGGGGAACCCGGGCCGGGAGCAGGGGGCCAGCCCGGAGCGCCGTCGGGCGGGGGCCGGACCCGCGGGGGCCGGGGACGCTGCAGGCCCGGGCCGCCCGGAGCCAGGTCCATCAGGCGCCGCCGCTCGGGCCGGCCGGCTCCCGGCCCCGGACCCCCGCGGGAATAGCGCTGCACCTCCTCGTAGCGCTCCCGGATCTGCCGGGCCAGCTCCCCACGGCCCCCGCGACGGCCCGGGCCCGGGGCTGCCGAGGACCCCGGGGACTGGCCTGGCCGCGGAGGCTCCGAGCCCGGTGCGAAGAGCACGTTGAGTACGGAGCCCAGCAGGAAGGAGGCGCAGAAACCAGCGGCCACGGCCGCCCGCCGGCGCCGCATCGCTCCCCTCCCCCCGGCCGGCCGCGCGCGGCTCCCCGGCCCCGGCCCCGGCCCCGGCCCCGGGCGGCTCAGGCTCCGAGGCGACTCCGCTTCGCGCCGCGCCGGCCCCCTGCCCAGCCCGCGCGCATGGCCCAGGCAGCCCCGACCCCGGCCCCCGGCGGGCGGCACATCGGCCTGACACTTGCCTCCCTCCCGCCCTGCCCCCGCCGCTTATAAGGCCCGGAGCCACCCCCCCGCGCCCGCCCCTCCGCCAGCGCCTCCCCGCGCCCGGCCGAGCCAGTCCTCGGCGCCGCCCCCTCTGGCCGCCCGGGCCGGCCTTCCCCGCTGACTGACAGCGGGACCTCCTCCCGCGGCCAGCCGGGCCTGGGAAGCGGCGCGGAGGCGGCTCCGGCCCTGCCCGGCGCGCGGCCCCAGTGCTCAGGCCGGGGAGCGGGGGTGGGGGCGGCGGCGCGCAGGGCTGGATAACGGGACCCAGTGGCCGAAAACGGATCTGCGGGGAGGTGGAGGGGCGAGGCCGGCGGGTAACGGGCTCTGAGGGGCAAGCCGCCACGGCCCGGGTGCGGGGATCTCAAGGGTGCACGCTGCCTCCTGGGGGGCTGCGGTGCTGTGCGGTGCGCAGGCGTTCCCCCTTCTGCGGGTGAAACTGCTCTGGAACTGCCCGGGTTCAGGGTGTGGTGAAGGGCGGCGGTCTGGGGAGGCTGCCCGGCACCTGCGAGAGCGTGAGGGGTGGGGACTATGGTCTCAGAGTCAATCGTGAGGTTTCGGAAGAGTTCGTTTCAACTGCCTTCCATCTACCAGGACTTTCTGATTTTCCTGGTCCCCGAATCCTCACATCTCGACAACCCAGCTCCACCCCCATCCCCGAGAACCTCGATCTTTGACCCACCAGTAAGGGGTCGGAACCATGCATTAGTGTCCACGTACGTCTGTCTGTGGAATGTGAGCAACCGCACATCCTGAAGGGGCTACTGTGTCCTAGGAAGGGAGTGAGTGTATGCCCTGTGTGTAAGTCGATGCTGACTCCATCAGAACTTCTGGTCCCTCCTCCTCCCTCCCTGATTGCATCATTAGTACTAATTGAGGGGCTTTCACACGCCAGTGCATTAGCTGTTTGGAGTGAGCTCCCCCCTCCTGCGAGATAAGCCGCTGCCCCTCCCCCTCGTGGCTCTCCACTCCCCTAGGGCCTTGAAACTGTCCACCGAGGTCGTCTCACTTCCTCAGGCTCCCTCCTGCTTTCCTCTGGGCAGGAAAAAGAATCTCCATGCAGTGTCATGGATTCTGCTGAGGAGACCGCATATGGGGTAAAGTTTAGGGGCTGGGGGAAGAATCCAGAACCTTCTTTCTGAGGGGCTTTCTAGGGAGGAGAGGGTTTTCTCTTAAGAGGGCCCCTATTCCTATCGAACGCAGGGAGAGCCTCTGCGATTAGAAAGGGAATAAAACTTGTGACTGGTTCTTTTGAAAGTGGAAGAGGAGAGGGTAAATTTCTTACATTCATTCAGCCTGTGATCACACTGAGGTAGGCCTTCTGGCTCTGACTTCTTGGTCCCCTAAAACTCAGAAAGTGGGGACCATGCTGACTTATTAATCTAGGGAAAGGCAGGTTGAAGGAAGCCATGATTCTCCCTGAGAGATTTGGGTGGGTTTGATGTAGTCTGCTCTATAGGTCTGTTCCTGTTTAAGCTGCCCCGCCCAGCTCTGGCCCATAGCTGTGGGGAGGTTGGGGGGGGGGGCTGAGCAGATGCCCTCCCCAGCCCTCACACCAGATGTCTTTGGTCTAATTAACTGTGCTGGGAAAACCAACCTGGGTTTGTAAACATAGCTACTGGCTAAAGTCAACAGGGAACAGCAGCAAACAGTCCCCTTACACTAAGCCTCATCTAGACCCAGCTCCCCAGGGAAGAGGGGGAGCTGGGTGAATCAGAAATGTCCTGGCCCACAGATGAGTCAAAGAAAGACTGTCTGCCTGGGTGACCCTAATGTGACTGCCATTTCCTTGCCAGTTCTACAGTGTCTGCTCAAGAAGTGTGAGGACCAGCTACCATGCCCAGAATAGGCCTGACTTCTGGCAGTTTCACCTAAGAGGGCTGCACAACCAAATGTGTGTGTGTGTGTGTGTTTCTTGAAAAGCTTTCTTCGGCTCCTCTGCATGTTCATGTCTTGGAGACGCGTCCATGGGGAGGATTTGGCATTGTGGGTGTACAGCTCAGAGCTGGCGAATATAATGTGAACATTGTTAACTTCATTACACATCATGTAGGTATTATAATAACATGTTCTGAAATTAGATAATTATTCCTATGATATCTCTGCCAAGCTTTGGTGTTTCTGTTATGGTTTGAAAGTTCAGTGCACAACAGGGCCGGAGAAATAGGCACAAATGTACATATGGTGCATTCCCAGAACCCTGAAGGCAGGAGCCTCGCATGGAGAGACAAAGACCCTCCAATTGTACTGGTTCACATCTACTGCTCCCTCGGCCCCCAGTGAGACATACAGACATGCATGGTCAGATGCAGAAATAAGATTTTTGCTCCTAAAAAAAGAGATTGGACCTTCGAACCAATTATAGTGTCTGAATTGACAGGCTTTAACCAATTTTTGATTGTTTGCCTCTGTGTGTGTGTGTGTGTGTCTATATGTGTGTGTATGTGTGTGTGTGTGTGTGTCTATGTGTGCCACCCAGGAAGAGGAGTTGTTTCAAAGAACTGGAAAATAGGAATACTGTGTAATCCTACTGTTTCCTCATCTATGTTTGCCCAGCCACTCAAAGAAAGGTCAGGCAGGGTCCACACCACAGCCTGGGCCTCACAGGCCAGCGTCCAGCTCAGGGTCCACACCACAGCCTGGGCCTCACAGGCCAGCGTCCAGCTCAGGGTCCACACCACAGCCTGGGCCTCACAGGCCAGCGTCCAGCTCAGGGTCCACACCACAGCCTGGGCCTCACAGGCCAGTGTCCAGCTCAGCACTGGTGCTGTTTTCTCAACACAGTTTCAGACAGCAGCATCTTTTTGTTCCCACTCTTTATCGGACTCCTCACCACACACGGGAGCCTTCAGATCAGCATTAATTCAACAAGTCTTCATGCTTTAGACTTACTATGCTTTCTCTCTTTCCCTTTTTTCCCAGTTCCACACTAGTCAGGACACCAGTGCTTGGGAAGGAGGCAGCTGGCCTGGACTCTAAAAGGTCACCTTTTCTGGGAAATGTTTCATAGGTAATTTCTTCAGTACATCAGATCCTTCTTGCCCGTATTGAAGAACTCTGTTCCTTTCAACCCAGGTCCCTAACACCTCTGTTGAAGAATTGCTTTCCTCCTGAAACAACTGGGGTAATTTAGACTTCCATGAGCTTCCACTAGCCCTCCATGCAGCCGGGCTCCCCAACTTTCCATCACCCAGAGACAAGCCACACTCCCCAGTCTGAGGCAGGTGCGGCCTCCTGGCCATCCTCTACCTTCCTGAAGTGCCTTCTCCCAGTCCTTCAGTCCCTTTCTTTTTCTCAGCTGTGTGCAAGATTTTACAGAAAGTAGTGATCTGGAGACAATACTTCCATAACCAGGGTACGCAGGACCCTGGAGGGTGTATTCTTGGAATTCTGTGGCTTTATTTCCTTTAAGAAAATGTACAGAATCCCATTGCTCCTGTCTAGGAAAGGTTGTGCAAAGAACTCTGGATTTGGAGTAATGTCCCAGTTGACATTCCGTATACAAGGGAGTCAACCCTTCTCTATATTAGGGTAAGTCCTTGGTATGTGTAATATAGCATAAATTATAGCAAAGACATGTTTGCCATGTTAGACAATGTGCTTGGCTGCGATTCTTCAAGGCATAAGTGACTTTGACTCCTTTACCTCTAGTTTTCCACTGGAGAAATCCCTCAGCCTTCCAGGATCCCTTTGAATTTGGAGTATTGTCTTTCCCCAGAATCAGTTGAACAGCAGTTCATCAGAAAGACCATTCTCCACACTGCGATGATTACCAGAAGGCCTGGACCCAGCCTTCTGATGCCACAGGGACCAAGAGTCCCAGCCTCAGCTCTGTTCCCCTTGGAGCTAGGTCCTCAGGGAGGGGGGCTGATTTCAAAAGGACGGAGGGTGAGGTGGCCACACCCCACTTTCTTCACCCGATGTTCACCTCCCTCAGGTAGGAAGTAAAGGGGACCTTTCCAAGCTACAAACAAAACAGCAACAAAAAATGCAGACGACGACAGTTGGGTTTCTTACATACAGGACATACAGGAGCCCCACATCAGAGTCCCCAAGATTATGGGAGATGGGTACGGGGAAATGAGAAGGACTGAACAGGTGATTAAGAGGCAGAAACATGAGCAGATAGAGACTGGAATCTCAAGAGAGGTCGTCAGACAAAGATGGAGAAAGCTGTGCTCAGGAGACCCCAGCTTTCTGGATACAAGCTTTGCCCCCTTGCACGGGACTCTGCCTGGAAACCTGAGCCACTTCAGCTCCTTAACCATGTCAGGGAACAGGTCTCCCTCTCAAGCCAGGAGCCAAAATGTTCTGAGGGCTCCTGGTGCCCCCACAGCTTGGCCTGCTCTGTTGTCTCCCCAGCACCAGACCCTGTAGTGGAGTGGCTTCCCGCTCCAGCTCTTGGCTGTTCTTGTCAGCTGCCGCCTTCCAGCCACAGCTCAGGATGCCTGGTCACCGTGATCTCTCCTTCCCTCCATTTTTGACTTTCTAAGATTGTGCCTGCTGTGACTGGACTCTGTCTGGTACATGTCAACTGAGAGAAGGTGTGAGGGGTTTACTTTGGGGCTGGGACCCTGAACTGAACAGAGAAGCAGGGAGTCGGGGAGGGAAAACATTACGGACCAAGCTCCAGGACTTCTGCCTATGCCGGGTAGATGGAGCGGCAAACGGAGAGCCGGAGAGCTGGCCATCCACCAGTGGTGATGGATTGAGCCTGACAGAGGCTGGGAAATAGAGCCTTCCACTTGGCATTCAAGAGCTAAGGCTGGAGGCATGTGTGCAGGTAATGGCTAGGAGATAACATGTCACAGCTTCTATGACCTAAACTCGCAGAATTATATGGAGGAATGTTTCTCCTTGTCCACCATCAAGAAGGAATTCCCCTCCCCTCTCTCTTTCCCTCCTTCTCCCTCTCCCATCTCTCTCCCTCCCTCTTTCTGGTTTTTCAAGACAAAGTTTCTTCATGTAGCCTTGGCTGTCCTACAGCTAGCTCTGTAGACCAGGCTGGCCTTGAACTCAGAGATCCGCCTGCCTCTGCCTCCTGAGTGCTGGGATTAAAGGTGTGCTCCACCACCTCCTTGCTCTATGAATCCATTCTCTTCGCTGCAGCTTGGGAAATGGAGTGGGGGGGGGAACCACTGGATGTCACCTAGCTCTAAACTCATAGAGGATGGGAAATTATCTCTCATCTGCCATCCTCTTTATCCTGGAAGCACACAGGAGGAAGGCATTACTCTTCAGTCAAGAGAGTCTTAGCTCTGCAGCTCCTCTCAGGAGTATACAGTATAATTGGGAAGATTCATCTCAAACTATTAGGCCCTAAGTAAAGAAGAATGTGGGGATTAGGGCACAGGACAGAGGTCAGAAGAGCTATGCTACCTGATGAATCGGCATGTTGGGAGAGCATGCTCAGAACCAGGGAAGGCTCCGTCTCCCTGTTGTACTTTGAGGTCAGAGTGACTGTCCATTTTGTAGACACTGAAGCTTGTGGGGATCTGTTGAATGATCTGGCCTTTGTAAGCAGCCGTGTAGACTACCACGAAACACAGGGGACTCTGGTCCCGATTCTGGGTCTTTCCTCAGCTTTTCATTAGTTTGTTTGTTTTTTTTTTTTTAAATCTAGTCAAAGAGACAAGGCACCAATGGAAGCAAAGACAGAAGAAGTTCATTAAAGTCACTTTGCCTCCGGGTAACAAGGCTTGGTCATAAAGATTTATTATTTTATTGTTCTTATTAATACTAATGATAGAGCACACTTATTAAATGCTTTTCATTATCATATAATCTACTTAACAACTGTAGAAGATAAATGCTATCATTACCTCCAATTTTCATGATGAGAAAATTGACATAAGAAAGCCGAGGTAAGGTGCCTGAAGATAGCTGTCAGGAGGCGGAGCTGAGCAGAGCCTGGGTGCCCAGACTTCTCCCTGCAGAGGGTCTGTCAGGAATTCCCACTTTTGGCCTGAGTTTTAGCTCACCATCTGTCTGGGTTGACTTGATTTCTGCAACAAAAATTACCAAGATTGTCTTTCCCTGTTGAGTGCTGCCATCTTGGTTAAAAGATAAGAGTGTGGTGCTGTTAAAACCTTTAACCGTGAGTCCTTCTGCAGTGAGTAGCTATGGGGACAAACTGAAGGAGACAAAGGCATGTTGATGAGGTAGAAAATCAGGCTCCCTCAACTTCTGTGCAGAGTACTTCAGAAACCCCAGAGGGCTCTGCAATCTCCCCACCCCTTTTCTGAGGATGAAAAAGAGCAAACTAATAGGAAGTGATAGTTTGCGAAGGGTTAACTCAAATCTGGGAGGCTGCGTGGAATTAAAATAATTATTTGAAAAATTCAGAAACACACACACACACACACACAGAGGAAGTAAAAATTGCACAAAATCCCCCCATTAAAGAAGATTATCCGTAGTGAGATGTGAGAGACGTCTTCCCTGCTCTTCCAGGTCCACCTGCAGAGGCGACCACTATGACCGAACAGGAGGGTGAAGGCTCCCTCCCTCCGCATGGCCTGGGCACCCCTCGGCCCCTCCCCCACCAGCTTTCTCTGCTCTTCGCAGTCAGACTTTAAAGTTAAATGCCTCAGGACCCTTGATGCTTACAAGCTTAAATCCTAGACCTGGGCTGTTCAAAACCAAAACCAAAACCAAACCTGTTGGTTGGAATTCTTGTTTTTCTTCACCCGGTTCTCTAGAGTCTGGACCCTTCTCTCGCTGCGCCCCAGGGCTGGGTCTCCTCTCACCTCGAAGTCTGCGTGGGCATCAGATTCATGTGCCAAGAACTCTGCTTCTAACGCAGTTTTCCTGCTTGAAGAGCTTTGATGATTCCCAGTTGTTTGGAGGGTAATTTAGTTAGCTGGCGCTTACAGGCAGGCGTGACCTACCTCTTGGATTGCCCGAGTACTTCCTGACTCCCAGGGACAGCCCATCGGATGGCTTCACCAATCTTTGGAGTTCTTCTGTCTATCTTATTCCTCCCCATACTCTGCCAGGAATGATCCAGGGCCAGAACTAAACTTTCTAAGTTAACTCCTTTAGAATTTAAGAGCAATGGGATTTAAAGTTCCTTGCTATGTTCACCTGCCCTCTGGCCGCCCCTCCCTGCCCCCAGCCCTGCACCGTGAACATCTACTTGGAATAATGGAGTCTCCTCCTGTGGCATTTCTTGTTTTGTTTTCTTTTGAGACAGGTCTCGCTTAGTAGCCCAGACATCCCTGGAACTCCCTGTATAGCCAAGTCTGGTCTTGAGTTTACCATCCCCTTACCCCTGCCTCCCAAGTGATGCGAGTACAGGTGTGTGCCACCACACACCCAGCCAGGCTTGGCATATGTTTTTTTTTAAAAAATCTTTTTATATGTGGGGTGGTGGCAATGGTAATGGGGTGTGTGTGTGTGTGTGTGTGTGTGTGTGTGTGTGTGAATGTGGGGGTGTATTGCTACAGTGCACATGTAAATGTCAGAGAATGTCAGTCCTTGTCTATCTTGTTTGAGACAGGGTCTGTGTGTACTGAAAGCTACCTGGCCAGTGAGCTCCCTGGCATTCTCCTGGCCCAGCCTCTCATCTCCTGGTAGGAACTCTGACATTACAGAAGCGCTTTTTGGTCAGACTATATTTGGGTCCTGGGGACTTAAACTCAGCTTCTCATACTTGTTCTACAAGAGTATTCCTTGCAGTGTCATCTCTCCTGTCCCAAATATTCTTGATGAAAAAGAAGACCCTGGGGCTTGCCCCTGTGTTGGAGCCATCTTGTTGCTTTGTATTTTGGTAACAGTCCTCTCAAAACAGGGTCTTGGGACCTTTGCACTCTCAGGCCCTTTGCCTATAGAACTCTTCTGAGACCCCAGAGCTTCCGGGCAGGGTGGGCTCCTCTGTACCCCACCTCCAGGGTCATCACATCAGATAGGCCTCCTCTGGCTCCTGGTCCTCCTAGTACCCTACTTTATGTTCTCAAGACACCAGATTTTGAAATGATCTTACTATATTTGTCATAGTTCTGCTTTTCTGCCTCCCGCCTCCCCTCAAAGGAGTGCAAGCAGCAGGAAAGTAGGTTTTTACCTTCTTCTCCATTGAGTGTTTCTAGCTCCAAGCAGTGGTGGTATAGGTCTTTTGCTAATGAACACTTCTCCTCCTATGGTTTGGACACCATACATTTAGTAATGTGCTCTTATCTTAATAAATAAATAAATAAATAAATAAATATCTCCTTGCCATTAGGAAAACAACCTTCAACCAGCCTCGTTATTGACTGAACCTGGATCCCTGCACTGTGGCCTATTCTGAGTTCAGCTGAGTAGTGCCCCATTCCCTCAGGGCTCTACTCTGTGACTTTAAGGTGACAATCAGTTAATCCAATAACAGAATCCTGCTAACGTGCTAATGGGAAAGGGTGGGGGGAAAAAAACTCCCAGCTCCCTCCTTTCTGACTCAGGTAACATCTGTGCATTTAACAGGGCCCTTCTGGAGACAATTAAATAAATGCTTTATTGAAACAATAAAATTAATAGGGGCCTCATGGAACTCAATGAAAGGTTTTTAAAAATTAACTTCATTGTATTTTAAGCTCTAAAACAAGCTTTGTGGGGTGGGGGTTGGTGGAGGGTGGGTTAACGGCCAAATTTTCATTAAATAGATCCCTGACCAAACATTGGATGCTTGGAAGATTGGAGTCATAATTGTTCACTTTCCCTGGGGAAGGACTATGTTGTTCTGGTGCTTGTCTCTGATAGGATCTTTGAGCAAAAGGTCTGGTTTTATCCTTGGAACTATGTCACCTTATACATTGATTAATTTCTGTCTTCATGGGTTTTTTGCAGCCTAGGTTAAGTGTCTCCTGAAAGGAAATGTCACAATGTCACTTGCCATGTTCAGTGAATGAAATAGTGAACATTGGGGCAAGCAGGGAGAGGTGGCTTATGGTGTCTGCAATCCTAGCACCCTAGAGGCTGAAGTGGTGGGATTTCGGTGAGTTTGAGGCTAGCCTGTGATATGTAGTGAGTTCTAGGCCAGCCTGGGCTACTGTGTGAGACTGTCTCAAAAACAAAACAAAACACCAGCCCAAACAACAATAAAAAAAAAACCCACACGACACTCATCATGCTAGGAAATAGGTGGGACACCTGTTTGCCTGATCTTCATTTGTTTATATTCAGCTCCATTTGCCCCTCTTGGCTGACCCATAGATCCCACCCTAGCCCATGGTTATTGCGTTTCCCTAGGAACCATGTTTGTTCTCAATAAAGGTCACAGTCAGAGTTTGTCAAACCAGAACCTGAAGCCAGATGTTCCTGGCAACCTGTGGATGGTTCTTCTGGTGGGGGAAGGCACACATGTTCTCTGGGACAGGGGATTTCCTTATGAAGGACCTGCTGGGCTTGGAGGGGAGAGGGATGAGACCCCAGACAGGGAAGTTCTCTTGGAAGATGTAGCTCTCTTCCCAGATGGATAGAGCTGGCGTGAGATGGTCTTCAGGATTCCCCATTACTCCTATCAAGGTAGCACGCTGATTCAAACCATCTGTGGTTTGTGAAGTCTGATTAGACTTGGCGTTTCCAACCCTGAGCTCCTGGCTTACGCCCTATATGAGTGTGAGCAGGAGGCTGAGAGTGTGGTTCAAATCCTAGTGGATCTTTTCATTGAGCCCCGGATTTCTAGCTCCCCAGTGACTCAGGGATGTGTGGACCCACCCCTCTTCCCTCTCTCCCCTGAGCTGCCAACAGTCAGTGTGGGAGGGCTTCTGAGCTGGAGGTCTGAAGGTTTCTGCTCCCAGCTGTGCCCTAAAGTGTTCCTGTGTGACTTGGAGCAGATGATTTGGCCTTTCCGAGCCTCAGTTTTTTCATCTACAAAATGGGGATACTGACACCTGCCTGCTGTGGTTCCTTTGAGGATCAAATGAAGCACAGGTGTGAGTCACTTTGAAGTGCATGAAAGGGGGAGAGGCTGCTTTCCTGGCTGGGACAGACCTCAGGAATGGACCTTCCCCCCACCCCACTTGGTTCAGAACAGCTTTTGGTGCTGGAAAGGAGAATGGGGATTTGGGAGGGTTTTCTCTAATTTCTTTACCCCTATCCCCACCCTCCCCCAAACAGGCGGCCTCAGCTTACTTTCCGTCATCTGCCCTCCCGTCTCTCAGACTGGAGATCTCAGAGGTGCCTGACTCTTGTCATTCCCTTATCCCCTCATATCTGTGCTGTCAACATGGCTTCTTTCCTCCTTTGAAGTCTATCCCAGATTCACCTTCTCTTCCTGGCCTTACCACCGACACCTCGACCTAAACCATCATTATCCCGGCTTCTGTGTGAGCATCTCGATGTTTCTCTCTGGTCTCACTCTCCCTTTGCTATGTGCTTTCCTGCACGGAGCTACCAGCTCCCACCCAGGGGTAGGGAAGGCAGTCTCTTATTAAGTCACTCTTTCCCTAGCAGATCATCAAGGCCTCATTCTCTGCTTGAAGTGTCTCATGTTCCTGGTCCTCTGATCTTTCTCCTGCCTTTCCTCCCGGTCCCCTGCCTTTAAGTGTCTACAGCTCAAACTGACCTCCAAGTCCCTGAAAGTTTCACTTATCTGCAGGGCCTAGGGACACCTTCTTCTAGTCTGTCTGCCAATATTACAGACTATAGGACCCAGCTTGTTCCCAGTTCCTCCCTCCCTAGAACTGTCTTAGGAGGTCCTCTTATGGGGTGATCTCTCCATATTCTTATTGCTTTATCAACAGGACTGATTTCATATCTGCTCTCAAGTCTTCCTTCCCTGCCACACTGAATCAAAAGACTGAGGAGGGTCCAGTAGAATCTTTGTCAAGGAGAACAAGGAGTTGTGGCATGGATCAGGCCTGGGAGATTCTGTATTCAAGATTTCTTCTCCCCCCCTTTGCCCTCCCCCCTACCAAACTGTGCTCTTCTGAGTCCCCTGCCCCCCATGTCTTCATCCATCAGTAATAAAGAAGGAACAATAGGGGGTTTCTTTCTAATTAAAGGGAGCAGTTAGTGTTTCCACTTCAAAGCCCTGAGAGAGAAGACTTTTGTTCCTCAGGCCGGGAGTCTGGGAGCCCAGTGGGTTGGGAAGTGGAGCTCCAGGCCCAGCCAAGCATTAAACTCGTGAACCTGAGATCCCCCCATTTGCAGGCAGAGGAGCTCAAATTTAAAACAACAGCGTAATTTGGTAACTTAGGCTCTGATAAAACAGTTGGGGGATTTCTTTTCTTTTAGCGTCTGAAGCCAATGTTATTACAGGTGTGTGCTTGTCTCTCCCACACCCTGCCCCTGTTGCCCCAACACACACAGCACACACATGTGCTGTATCCTGCTCTCTCATGTGTGTGGGATTCACAAATCACACTCGGCGCATACTTAGTGGGTTCCAAGCCTTGCCCCCATTCCCAGGCACCCCAGTCCAAACCCTCCCTCCTGGTTGCTCTCACCCATCATGCCCCACCCCTAAATGCCTAGGGCTGAAGGACTGTAGTTGAAATCTGTCCATAGTCTGTTTAGCTGGAAGTCAGCTTGCCAGGAACGTGTTCTCTTTCTCCAGCTTCCCTGGTTGTAGGCTGATCATTAACACAGGCCCACACTGATAATAAACTGGCTCATGCTTCTGGCTACAAACTGCAGTCCCCAAGTGGCTGGGCTAATGGCTTTCTGTTGTGACAAAATAGCCAAGCAGATCAGCTTGCAGCAAGGAAGGTTTACTTGGCTCCATAGTCTAGCGGTTTCAGGCAGTGGGCAGTTGGCTCCCTTGCTTTGGGCCTGAGGCAAGGCAGAAGAGTTATCATGGCAATGGGAATGTGCAGTAGGGGAGGCTGCTTACCTTCCAGTGGCTAGGAACTGAGAGAAGAAGGGAGGGAGGCAGGAAAGGGGGGAGGGAGAGAGAGAGAGAGAGAGAGAGAGAGAGAGAGAGAAAGAGAGGAAGAGAGGGAGGGAGAGGGAGGGAGGGAGAGAGAGGGGGAGAGGGAGAGAGAGGGGGAGAGGGAAAGGAAGAGAGGGAGGGAGGGAGGGAGAGAGAGAGGGGGAGAGGGAGAGGAAGAGAGGGAGGGAGGGAGAGGAAGAGAGGGACGGAGAGGGAGTGAGAGGGGGAGAGAGAGAGAGAGAGAGAGAGAGTCAGAGAGACAGAGAGAGACTTGTAGGCCATACCCCCAGTAACCTATTTCCTCTAAATCAGCTCCACTTCCCAATAATTTCCACCAAATTATGACTCCATCAATGACTTAATTCATTGATCAGATTAGAGTCCTCATGATCCAACTTCCCAAAGCTTATCACCTGGGAAACAACCCTGAACACAGCGACCTTTGTATTTGTGTGTGTGTGTGTGTGTGTGTGTGAGCACTTCATATGTAAATCAATGTGTGGCCCCCAACACAGCCTGAAGCTCTAAATGGCCACACATTGTCTTAAGTGTAGTCATGATCTGAGAACCCGTGAAAGCATTGAACGGGTCTGCGGCTAACAGAAGCGCTCACAAGCTTAATCCATTGGTTATAATGGAGATGGGAAAACAGGCCTTTGTATTCTTAATTCTGTGGTTGAACCTGTGAAGCCCAAATCAATCTTCTTTTTGTTTATCCATCTGTCTGTCTAACTGTCCATCTATCTATCCACCTTATACTGAGCACCTTTATTTTTCTGTCATGCAGTGGGAAGCTTGGCTAAATATCAGCTACTCCATCCTTAAACATCTTAGTGTCAGATTCACAGCACAAACGTTGATAGTTGAATATGGTATGTTAAGACTCCACTTTCTTGATTTACTAGCAGGGTCATTTTGGATCCAGTAACACAATCTTTCTGAGTCTCAACTTGCTTATGGGTAAACTGCAGATAAGGATAGCAACGGTCTCTGGATGTTTAAAGGATTAAGTGAAGTCCTTGGTATGGTGCTAGCAAGGTACTTGAATGCTGAAGTCTCAGTGGAGAAGAGTGAACATCCATTCACTTCCCATTCCTTCTGGAGAAGATGCAGAAATACACAACTAAGATAACAAAGTCACATGCTAAGAGCTGTACGAGGTTCATGGGGCAGATGAGGGAGATCAGAGAAAGAGACCCTGGGCTGTGGGCTGTTGGGGAGGCTCTGGGAAGTGGGAAGCAGTCTTGAACTTGAGAGGGATTTGTTTGGTTGACCAGGCCAAGGAAGAAAAAATAAAATGCATGTCCCACCGAAGTCACAAATGGCAGCGTCCCTTTGCAGACTTAAAACTGATTGACAGCCACAGACATCATTCTCCTGGCCCCTGGTGGAGGTGAGGAACACTGGAAGTGCCCCAGGAGGTCTCCAGGGACAGGTGATGGTGGGCGTGACTGCAGTGAAGCAGTACCATGGTTAGGACAGTACAGCTGGGGCCTCCTGCCTTTCCATCTCTCCGACCTTGCCTCTTCAGCTTCCCCTCTCTCCTGATCCCTCATCCTCCATCTTTACCACCTTCTGTCTTGTGGAGAGCAGAGGGACACCAGGCCCTGGGTGCTCTCCTTCTTCTTCCTGCAGACCCCTCTGGTCTGAGGTCTTCCTGCCTGGCTCTCTGGAGGAAGACTGTTTCTACACATGCGATCCTGGCTGTGCTGCTGTGGCCTTGCTTGCTCCCCTGATTATTTCTCCTTAATTGAGCGTAAAGAATGTGCGGAATGTGGAGAGACCGCAGGAAGAGGGCAGCCCCTCAGGGATGCAGATTCTGGACTTTGAGATGGGAAGAGTTGCAGATAGCCAGCTGAACCCACATAGTTCCTGTCTATTCTGGGCTCCCTATCTCTTCCCCAGAACATGACAGTGAACCCACTTCTCCAAGCCTTGGTCTTCTACCTTCTCTGGTCCTCTCGCTCCTGTTGCCAGAGTGTTCTACATTTATGTCAGACTGCCTGTGATTGCCTCTCTTCCCGGATATCTTTCTTGATTTAAACCCATCTCCCTTTTTTTTTTGCTTATTATTATTTTTTAATTTGTTTGTTTTTCAAGACAGGGTTTTTCTGTATAGCCAGGGCTGTCCTGCAACTACTAACTCTTTAGACCAGGTTGGCCTTGAACTCAGAGATTCACCTGCCTTTGCTGGGATTAAAGACCACTGCCTACTTGTCTTTGTTTGTTTTTTGATTTAAGCACATCTGATATGAATAATCCTTATAAATCTGTAATTCTAGATGAGACTCCAAAAGCTATCCATTCTCCTCTGGTGAAGAAGAGTGTTCTTGGCTGCTGAGACCCCTGGAACTGTGCAAAGATGTAAATGTAGTTTGACCCCTGAGCCTGTTTGTCAGCCAGGGAAGTCACCTCAGAGAGGACCAATGCTCTATGGGCTCTGCCAGTCACCAAGTGTCTGTCAGATCGAGCGGTCTTCTCAGTGCAGGCGGTTTCTGCTCAGCGCTGACACCTTCAGTGGGAGCCCTGTAGCCTGAGGCAAAGTTTTAATTGCTCTCCCTGACTATACCGGTGGCATTCCCAAAGGTGACAAGGTGGAATTAGATTCGCTGAAGCAGGCGTACACGCAGCAGGTGCTGTTAGGAATGTTTGTATGGCTCTCTGTAGGACACTAGAGGAAAAGGGTCAACTCAGTAAGTGTCCCTAGAGATTCTGTTCAAGGGACAGGGTGGCCCTGAAGACTGCACCCAGAGCTGGGTACATCACAGAGCAGGTGTACGCAGGAGAGTGATCTGTGTGGACGGCAAGAGAGACGGACAGGTTGGGGCATGATAGCTTCAGAACTGCCTCTCTGGCTCTCAGTAAAAGAAATGACAGCTGTCTGTCCCTGTATCCCCTTTCCCAAGGAGGAAGTGGTTGATTTGGTGAAGGGAGAAGCTGAGGCTATATTTAAAGAACTTTGTGCGCCGGAGACATTCTGTGGAGGTAGCCAGTCCTCCTGGACTGTTGTCTATATTTTTACAAACAGGATGGGGTCAGGTTAAGTGCAGTGGGGGCTGGGCAACAGCCCTGCCTGCCTTCTTCTACAGTGCCAGCCACCTTCAGACTCCCGGTTTCCTCTGCTTCTTCAGATGACACTCTCTGGGAAAGATATGCCTGGAAGTTGGAAGGCTGAGAATACACTGAATACATTCTGCAGTTTCTGGAAAGTTCCTGCTGCTAGTGATTTGCAAATTTCTCCCAAGATGAAAATTCAGAACAGAGTGGGAAGCAAATGGGCCTCTTGAGCGATAGGACAGGAAGCTTCCTCGTTGGGGTGTTTATGTGCAGGGGCAGCCTGAGGAACTGAGCAGGGCCAAGGGCCCCTTCTACATCTCAGTGGTGCCTGGAATGCTGGCTATTTGTGAAGCTCAGGGAAGACGCTGACCTGCCAGGCTGAAATGATATTTCTCTCCCTGTTCCAGAGACAGAGGCAGCTGCCACTGCCCTCCTCTGTATGGCAGGAGGTACCCAAGAACAAGACTATTGGTGAGGCAGAGATGGGACTGAGCATCAGAAGTGTTAGAAGGGAGTGCCGAGGGGTGGGGCGCAGGAGGGTCGTGTGTTTATTTGTACAAATCTTTCCCCCCCAAGGAAGAGGCTATACTTGTTTTGGGAAGCCAAACACTAAACCTCTTTCTCTCTCAGAGCTGCGCCCCTCCTGGAGCCCAGAAGCAGATCTGTCCCTTCTTCCAGCCTCCATCTCCATCCCGGTCCACATCTGGGTCTACATTCCTGTCTAGAGGCACCACAGCCCGGCAGCAGCCGTGGCTGGGCCACATCTGGGGCTCTGATGGCCACATCTGTTCTGCCCGGGCTCGGTGCTGCTCATTTCTAGTCTGACTTTTATCTTGGGCTCTGGAGTCCTGAGGGATCTGGAGAAGGTGGGACCCTAATCTCAGGCGCTGTCAGTGTCTAGGGGAGGGCTGGTGCTGGTGGGGGACCTTCATGTCACCAAGATCTTACCTCTGCTCTCATGGGTCATTGACTCTAAAGCCTCATGTCAGAGACAGCTAGGGGCGGAGTGTACCATGGGTCTCATGCCTCCCTGGCCTTACTCTGCCTGTGGCACTCAGCCTTTCTGCTCCAGGAGCAGTTCTGCTGTCTACTGTCACTGACTCAGAGCGTGTGGCTCTATAAGACAAACACAGATCATGGTGGAAGAGTGCTCCAGTTGGACACTAGAGGGGGTTGGATATGGAAGTGGATGGAGGGACAAGATGGGACCAACACAGACAGCTGAGGGCGGTCTCTCTGAGTTGTCTCAGGAGGGAATTCCTAAACTTGCTTAAGAAAGGAAGCCTATTGGTAATGTCAATATGTCACTTGAGGACCAATGCCAAGGCTTGGGGTGTGCTGAGCATTTTTTTTAAGATTTATTTTATTTATATGAGTACACTGTTGCTGTCTTCAGACACACCAGAAGAAGGCATCAGATCCCATTACAGATGGTTGTGAGCCACCATATGATTGCGGGGAGTTTAACTCAGGACCTCTGGAAGATCAGTCAGTGCTCTTAACCGCTGAGCCATCTCTCCAGCCCAGCCTGTGCTGAGCATTTCTTGATGTGGTTTTTTTAGGGTTGAATAGATATGCTGGCAAAAGCGTTCTGACCCAGGAGAAACAGAGGGCTCTAGAAAGGGGCAACTTCCTTCCAGTATATTTCAGGCCCGTGGATCTCTGAGGAACTTTACAAGCCAGTGTCCCTCCACGTGAGGCCTTCTGGGACAGGGAGGCAGCTTCTGTTAGCTTTCTTCAGTGCAGGCCTGAAGCAGAAAGAAAAAAAGAACTGCCTCGGTCCTGACTAGGACCTTGTGGGTAGGTGAACAAGCCCCCTCTGTGAAACATATATGAGAGAAACCACTGTTCAGGTTTTGTCCCTGTTCTGATTGAGGTATCCCCTCCTGCTGTTCTGGAAGGCTCTGGCACCATGTGGATTTAGAAAACCCCTTTACCTGGCTTGTTCCATGAGATGAATCAGAATGCCTGGCTGGGCCTGGTTAAAACTCAGTGGTCAGGAAAACCACCTTGGAACAGGCAGGGCCAGCGTGGTGGTGATGAGGTTTCTAGTGATTTTTGACACTGGGGATTACTCAGGAGTGGGCGGTTTTCATAATCAGTTCCTTCTCACCCATGCTGAGATCTCTGACAGTCTGCAGTGTTTCTCCTGTAGAAACTTTCAGGAAGACTTAGGATTTGAATGCAGATAAAGAAGATAAATTCAACTGTTGGGGGGGTCTGGGTTGACATCATTTCTTTTTTTTTTGTAAGACTGTAAGGTGTGGATGTGTTAGGATTGGATCTGAGACATTTTGTGTGGAAGACAATGGAAGAAACCATATCCAGCTATGTCCTAGTATAGACTCAGGAGACACTGTGGTACGCTGATGGTTCAGCTTCCTGAGTGGGTGCCCTGCCTTGTCTGCCTCAGCCTGGCACTTTTCCCAGGATGTCCCTCCTACCTAGTCAGTGTTATTAAGAACAGCACACTAGGTTAAGGCCTCCCCTGACTGGAACAGGGCTGGGAGGGAACACCAGGTCAAGATCTGAGTGATTACCAGGAACTCACCACCCAGTGTGCTTGAATTTTAGGGTATTTCCAGTCCTCCCACACCTAGCCGGCCTTGCCTCCAACCTCCAGTCCATCCAGTCTCCATTGCACGCCACCCCACCCCACACTCTCCCTTGTCTGGCCTCTGATTCTAGGACTTTGTATTCCCAGTTCCTGTCATTCACAAGGAGCAGGAAGGAGGAAATCTTGGCTTGGCCTGGGTGGCCCTCTCATCTCCCCACCCCCATCCCCCCAGTTCTCCTCAAGTCTTGTCTCCTGGGGGAGGGTAGGACACAAAAGCCGGATCTCTCTTTGCAGCCTTTCCCCTCCTCTCTCCCAGTTCCCTCCAGGGCTGAAGGAGGCCAAAGAAAACAGAGTGCTTCTCTAGCGCTCTCTCTCTCTCTCTCTCTCTCTCTCTCTCTCTCTCTCTCTCTCTCTCTCTCTCTCTCTCTCTCTGGCTCTCCCTCACTTCCTGCTCTCTGGGAAGATGGTTTACTCCTCCCCACCCCCCAGCAGAACCTGGTTTTGGTGTCAAGTTTCTGTAGGGCTCCCAGAGTCAAGAGATTGGGCTCTAACTGGACCCTTGATTTCTCCCCATTTCACCCTTTCACGTCTTTCCTACCCCCTACACAAAACTATATATTCCAATTGCCCCTCCCCATGTTGAAATTTAGATCTTCAGATGGTAGAAAAATCCAGTGGAAGGAATGTTCTCTTGGGGGTGCAGGACAGATGGGAGGAAAGTGAGCTGAAGAGATAGATGGATGCATGATGAGAAGGAATCTTGTGCACACAGGAACCAGATACTGGTCCCTTTGGTGCTTGCAACCCAGTGTAAGGAAGTTCCCGCTTATAAGTGGAATGTGCCTGGGGCTGAGTGACATTGTGGCTGCCAAGGGCAGACTTGAAAGGCTGTGCAACACGGAGATGAGAGGACCAAATGGCCCCAAGTCTATCTGGGGCCAACCCAGCAGACACGTCTCTCTTAGAAACCTCTTGGCTTTATTTGTTTTTAGATTCTTGTTCAATACAGTTCCATGTCTAGCCACCTCCCTCCTCCAAACTCTAAGACAATTAATTCTAAGGCATTTTCCTTTACCTTGTTGAAAAGCTTCTAGATTTCTGAGGCGATGCAAAATCTCTAAAAGTCCGGACCTCTCCATACCCCTGTTGTAAAACAAAGGAAGGAGAAGTGAGAGGAATCAGAAGAGAAGCTGCTTAGAGAGATTATTGTTATTACTACCATAACCTGTGATCACTTCTGAGAACTAGTAGAGAATGGGCGGAATGAGAGCCACATCCCACAGGACTGGCCGGACTGGCCAGCAGGAGCTCTGGAGTCTCAGGCTAATGCTTATTAAGAATCTACTCTGGCCACCACTTTGCTGTGCCCTGAGGCTATGCTAGCGGAGAAGAATAATACAGACAATTTAAAGCCTGGTCTTGGGGCTGGGGACAAATTTATCAACTAAGAAACTCAGTGCTCCACCCCATATGCCTAGAGTGGAAGCTTACCCAGGTTCATAACAGGGCTGAGGTAGTGAGGGTCTCAGGCTGAGGGGTCCAGAGCAGGATCCCAGGCAGAAGGAAGACATTAAATAATGACCCTGTGGTGAAATGCCACAATCCACTGGGAAGATCTTTTCTTGTTGTGAGTTGAGGATTGAGAGCATGAACATGGGATTTGTACAATATGGATTTTTCTTAAGGAAAATCCCAGACGAGCAGCTTGTTTGCTGCTGTTAGGCTTCACCATGGAAAGCCCTGAGTCACCCCCAGGGCCCATTCTCCTCCCTACTTTGAGTCTTAATTTCTATTTCTCCAGTGAGGCCTTCCTGGACCTCTTCTTTCCATAGTGCTGGCTTCCAGTTTTCAACATGCTTTTCTCTGCAGCACTCACTGGCATCAGCACTTCCTTCTGACTCTTCCTTCCTTCCTTTCTTATGAGGCTGTCAGCAGCTCCATGAAGACCAGAACTTTTCCATGCATTATGTATTCCTATGACCCTTCTGCCTGAATGGCCTGGCACATCGTGGAGGCTTAGGAAGCACGTGATTCATGTTGGAAACGTACCTGTAGATCTCTAAAACCGGCCAAAGATGGTGCATCTGAGGGACAACCAATGACTTTCAGATGCTAATTCACAGACTACTTGCACCAGGGTCCTTTTGGGATACTTAATAAGTAGTCTCTGGAACTCCCCTTAAATCCAGTGAATGAAAACCTCTACAAATAGATTTTGAATTCAACAAAGATGCCCCGTGATTCAATGTATGACGAGGTCACAAGTCATACCTGGAAAATTTGGACAACGGAACTCATGTGTCTTTCCTCAATGGTGGTCAGCAAGAGACTGGCAAATTCTAGGAAGGTGGCAGAGAGGCCCACCAGTGGGTTAGGTAGTGTTCCGGTCTGGATCTGAAATCAAGGTGGTTTGGACTAATAATAAGACACTGAAGATAGAAAGAAAAGATGAGTTCTGGCGATGCTTGGGAGCACGGGTCTTAGAGATGTAATACGTATGACAGGCAAGATGAGAAGGAATTGAGACCAACCCCTGGGTCCCAGGGTTGTCAGGTGCACAGGTGAGGGAGAGGCCATCATTTACATAAGATTACCATGGGGGAAGATCTAGTTTGGGGGATAAGATTATGAGTTTAATCTTAGATCTATTGAACACAGGGGACTTCTGGAAACTGAAAAGGAAAATATGAAGTCCAGAACAGATTTCCAACTCCCATCATCTAAACCATCACTGTCAGAGTGAAAATGGTTGGTTTTCAGCTAAGCAAGGAGACTTCCATCAAAGGAAACAACAGAGTCTAGCTCTTGTGGGCCAAAAATGCAGACATACAGTTCCAATTGTGAGAGACAAAGTCACAGAGGCTGAAGTAAAATTATATATGGTCTGAGGGAACAAAACGAAAGACAGAATCCATGTGGGTAGACTGCATGTGTCACTTGCTGACACAAAAATGAAATGCTAGGCAGTGACTCACAGGGAAGGCAGTTCCATCTCTGCACTTGCCTCTGACCTTGGGTGCCTTAGCCGAGCTTGGAGAGTAGTTCTAACTGAACCAAAGCCAAACTGGATGGGGATGCAGGGGTAGATGTGACGTCTACAAGCATTGGGGGAAGACACCGCACTTTAAACAGAAAGAGAAAAATGGGCTGAGGTGATTCTCATGGGGAAAGAGGCTCTGGGCCCTGGGGGAAGGGATGTAGGCTGTGAAGAGAAGGGATCTCCTGGTGGCCAGGGAGGGTCCATGCTCTGGGAGGAGGGCTAACTTCTCAAGAGATAAGACCATTTGCCTAAACTTTGCTTACCAAGCAAAATTCAATAATAGAGAATGCGTTTTAAGTACTTAACAGTAACCAAGAACACTCTGCTAAGTGCTTCACACATTATCTCATTTAATTAGCCTTAGTCATCAATAGCACAGGTTACTTTTATGGTTTGCACAGATGATGGAATTGAAGCATAGAGTGGTTAGTGGTTAGTTAACTTGCCTGAGGTCACACAGATAATTGAGAAAGTTGAGTGTCAAACAGAGTCTGGCTTTTAGGCGGCTCCCGGTGGCTCTAGGGTGTCCTTGTATTTGCATAGTAGTTGGTTGTTTTCTTTGGGGACTTCAGGAAAAGAGAGAGGGATCAATCCCACATAACTTTAATTTGTTGAACTCCCGTTTGCATAGCTGCTTCTGTGAATCTGCAGCCCAAGTCTCTTGCCAAGAGTGTTATACGAATGTCCAAGAGCTGGGGATGTGGGTTGGTAGAGCTCTTGACTCGCAAACGCAAAGCCTGGGGCTCCAGCACCGTATAAACTGTGTGCTACCTCAAGCCTGTAATTTCAGTTCTCAGCCTATGAAGGCTGAAGGATCGGAAGTTCAAGTTCACCCTCAGTTATACAGAGAGTGTGGGGCCTTGCCTCAAACAAACAAACAATGTTCAATCTGTTATGAAAGGAATAGGCCAGTGGTTCTCAACCTGTGGGGGTGACGTCATCATCCTTCCGCAGGGGTCCCCTAGGACCATTGGAAAACACAGGTATTTACATTGTGATTCATCACAGTAGCAAAATTACAGTTATGAAGTAGCAACGAAAATAGTGTTGTGGTTGGGGGGGTCACCTCAATAGGAGAAGCTGTTGTTGAAGGGTTGCAGCATCAGGAGGGTTGAGAGGCACTGGACTGGACTTTATCTAGCTGCTGTTCTTAGCAGTCAGATCAGCATTAACATAGGAATGCCACGTGGTGAGAATCTCTCTAGGAATGAAATGACACAAAGGATCAGGGACTTCAACCAAAATGTGGACACTGGTCCCCCCCCCCCCCGTTCTTTTTAGGTCTCAGTGTAGAGATTTTCTTTAATGTTGGTTGCAAACTCAGGGCTGCTTAGACACGTGTTTGTGAATACAACTCCGTACTTGTGTTTTAAACATTCTTGTGGGGAAAAAAAATTCTACTCTCAGATGTAAGTGGAACCTAAAATGTTCAAAAAGTATAGGGCAAGGTTAGGTCTTTCAATGTAGCCCTTTTGTAGAGAAAAGTTTCCAGAAGCCTCCTGCCCACCCCTCAAAGGCAGGGGAGAAAAGTACATGCTTTGCAAATTCTACGTCTTGACTGCCTGCAAATGCCTGTAATTTTGAGGCTGTCGTGGAAGCTATATTTCTATATTGCCCTATGCTATGAAAAAAACATATGGCAGAGACTGTTTTCCAGCTTCCTAGGTTTTATTTATTTATTTTTATTATTTAAATTATGTGTAGGTATACCTATCTGCACACAGGAGCTGGAGTTATGGAGAGTATTGAGCTGTCTCACATGGATGCAGGAAACGGAACTCAGGGTCTCTGGAAGGGCAGCAAGTGCTCTTAGCCACTGAGGCATCTCTCTGCCCACTTGGTTCCCTAGTTTTTAATGCCTAGGTGGCACTGAATGAAAGCGACAGCCGATCAGACTCCAACAGACAACCAGTTGGCAAGGTTGTCTACCGTCTTAACATTCTTTTTAAGACAGGGTTTCTCTGTGTAGCCCTGGCTGTCCTGTAACTCATTCTGTAGACCAGGCTGGCCTCGAACTCAGAAATCCGCCTGCCTCTGCCTCCCAAGTGCTGGGATTAAAGGCGTGCGCCACCAACGCCCGGTTCCGTCTTAATATTCTAGATATTTAAAATCAGCACTAGGTAGACACATAGGAAGCTGTAGAAGAACATTCAAGTGCTCACATACTCTCTCCCTGGTTCTGTATCAGCTTGGATACGGTTGCTATTAGTGGTTAGAGAAAATCCAACAATGGCCCAGGCCCTTTTATGAAGGATTTCGAGAAGAGCAGTGTAAATTTTGCTGGAAGTTTGTGTTTGAGCAATGATTGGCAAGTTTTTGTTTGATAACCTAATTTGAAGACTTTTAAAATTCATGTGGGAATTTTATGTGAGATCTCTTGAAAATGAAGAAATCTATGTAGAGTCACAGCTGTCCTCCTTTTCCTATTCAGCCCCGCCCACCCCGCTTCATTACCTCTCCCTTCCCCTCCATCTACTTTCTTGTATCTGCATGTTCCAGCCACCAAGCGAGTCCCCTTTATTTCTTAGCTCCTTCTTGAATCCTCTCTATTCCTTTGGGGACACTGTCCCTTCTTCATTCCTAGCCTGGAAGAATCTTGTTTCATCTTAAATGTCATCTGCTGAGACTCTGCCAGCAATTTTTTTTTTGATTTACATTGATGTTCTGCCTCCATGGCTGGCTGTATGAGAGTGTCGGATCCCCTGGAACTGGAATTGCAGACAGTTGTCATCTGCCATGTGGGTGCTGGGATTTGAACCCTGGTCCTTTGGAAGAACAGCCAGTGCTCTTAACTGCTTAGTCATCTCTCCAGCTCCTCAGCCAGCAATTTTATCTAAAAGTTCTTTCCATTACGCTCTCTTGTTGCACCTTGATTACTTTCTTCATGGGACCTGTATCATTTGTCATATATGTGATCGTCTTTATTGCTCATTTCCTGTTTACTGGTTTACAACACAGCCAGACTGAGCAAAGGGACCTTTTGGGATGCTTCACAGCTGATGTCTAGTGACATTTAGATGTGCAGAAACTTTGGTGAGGTCATTTTCGACACCCATCCATTTTGATTTTGATTTTTTAGATCTGTTACGTGTATGTGAGTGTTTTGTCTGTATGTTTGTCTGTGTTTCACTTGCATGTTTGGCATTGGATTCCCTGGAACTGGAATTATGGATGTTTGTGAGATACCATGTTCATGTTGGGAACCAAGCCTGGGTCTTCTGCAAGAGCAGCAAGTGCCCTCAACCTCCAGCTCCTCTATCCAACTTTTAATCCTTCCTGCCCACAACGATTTCTAGAACTTTCTGAGACTGAGAATTCAGCAGCACGGTAGATAATTGGGGACAATGACATATGGTTGGTGCTATTTGATTGACTTTACTTATGCTCCCAGTTTTAATAGAATCTCCCTCTTCCCTCTGCTGCTGCTGCCCAGACCTACTACAGAGTGGATGTCAGCTATGGCCAGGGCCACTGACTAAAGAGCTTCTCATATATATTAACTCATTTAATTTATGTAAATCCCAGAAGATGGTTTTTATTGTCCTCATTTTAGTAATGAGGAAACAGCTCTGA